>JANRGW010004900.1:0-109086 GCA_024733675.1 Psilopsiagon aymara | reverse complement strand
CAGAGGGACCGCACGGATGCATGGGGCCAGGCAGTGTAGTCCGTTGCTGTCCCCTCACCACAACACCCCATGCTTGCAGCAGGTACCAGGGTCTTGGTGGTACCTCATGCTTTGAAGCATTCTTGATTTACTTGTATAATTTCATCTTATAGCATGGGTTTGTAGCTCTACATATTACTTTTTATTGTAGTTTATAAGAAAATAATCTCTAGGGAACATCGTGGGCTTCTATAGCCTTTAAATGTGCTGGGATTGTCATCCCTGTGGTGGCATAGCTCCTTGCTGGAGCTTTGCAGATCACATCTCCCAAAACATGCTTAGAGGGATGCTTGTCTGTTTCAGCAGCTGATGCTCTTACTAGTTAAAGCTGCTAGCCTTGTATTTGAAGCCTGCTGATTAAGTAATGTGTTTTAATTAACACTGTGTGAGAGCAAGAGCTTTCAGCACTGTGGGATCTTTGCAGTGGTGCTGACGCCTTGGGTGCAGGGATGGATTACTCTGCTGATGCTTTTGGACCAGAAGCTGTGGAGGTTTAGGGTTTGTTGCTTAAGTGGGGCTTGTTGCTGTTGCAGCCTCCTGGGAGGTGTTCTGAACCCTTGGTGGAGGATGCTGGTTTAGTTCACATTAGTCCTGGGGTGTTTCCCTAATTGCAACAGGATCAGGGATGCAGAACTTCCTCAGTGTTTCCTGGCAGCTTCTTCTGCTGTGTGCTCTCAGGCTTTGGGGGTGTTTTCACCATTGTGATATAAGGGTTTTAAAGGTTTTAAAACCCCTTTTATTTCCTCCTCTTAACCCCAAACTCCTGTGAAGTAATAAAACCTGGCAGTCCCTAGGCCCTGCCCCACCAGCCTTTCCCTGTGTACCCTGGCAACTCCTCTGCCCCTCATGGGGACCTGGAACATGATTTGTGCACCACTAATACACAACAAAACTGAGGCCAGTCCCAAGGATAATGCAGTACCAACTCCCCATGGCTGCACAGTGCCCAGGCCCTGAGATGCTTGGTTTTATCTAATCAAACATGTGATGGATGCTCAGTTTTGCACTTTCATTTCTGCAGAAGCCAGCCTATTTATAAGAAAGCATGGCCTAGGCTTGGGGCAGCAACTGTATTTATTGTACAGATAGACTTTGTGTTTCAAAAACACCTTTCAGAGCATAACCATATCCTGTTTTGCTGGTGCCACACTGTGCTGCTGGTGCACATCACTGCCAGCATCCATCCTGTTTCCTGTCACTCCAGGAGCTATTGCGTGTGGCAGTGCCGGCATGGCCCCCTCTCGGGGTATGTGAGTTGGAACCACAGGGTGCCTTCCACTTCTCACCTTTCCCAGCAGCTGAATGCCGAATGTCCCCTTGTATGGCGTGCACAGTGACAGCACTAGCCAGACCCTCCCCAAACCTGCCACCAAAATTCAGAAGAACTTGGAGCTGGGCACCAAGTCACAAAGCAATTATTTTACAGTATAACAGGAAATTTTGTATAATACTTATGTTTTCTTTATATTTCTGTTAGTTTATCTTGTTCTTACATTTTTATCTTAGGAAAAACAGAAATTTTCAGCTCATCTAAGCTTGCACTTCGTGACCTTGTAGGATATCCTCAGACAAAACCAGCTGAGTGCTCTCTGATCTGCACTGGCAGGCTTTAATGGAAACAATTCTTGTGAATAGGCTGAAGGTGTTCTCCCCACATGGCTGCTGATGCTTTGCTCCGTGATCCCCCAGGAGGAGCGTGGGGAAGGGCATGCACTGGGCAGGAGCATGTTTGCAAAGGGGGAGCAGAGAGAGGGCCCTGCTGCTGTGCCAGGTTCTTGCCATCGCTCTCAGCACCAGCGGGGCTCACATGAGCCAGGGGTGCAGTGGGGATGCTGCCACCAGTCTTGGGGCTGAAAGTCCTGGATTCTCCTCCGCAGCCTCAGTGCCCGCCCCATCCACCTACAGCAGGGAAAATGTCTTTAAAGGCTAAAAAATCCCCTCTTAAGAGGAATGAAACTGAGCAATAGTCATGGCAACTCCTTGCTGACTGCTGCAAGGTTGAGGCTTTGACTGTTTCTCTGGGGACAGCTAACCCTTACGGTGCTGAACATGGCACCAACACAGAGTTCCCCAAACCCTTTCCCTTGTGCTGTGAGCAGGACCCTGCAGTGCATAAGGGACTTATGGAGAGTCCTGGGTCTCTCAGATGGTACTGTCGCTTTGAAAACTTGGGCTTCACAGCGTGTTGCTGACTGAGCCTGTGAATTCAAAAGTTGGACTCTGGTCTGATGAAATCATGACTGTCTGGAAAACCACTCCCTGGCTCCACTTGGAGCAAAATTCTCTTTCTGTGCATTTAGGTTGCAGTGAAATTGAAGTTGTTGGTGGGTTTGTTCCTTTGCCAGGCCCAGCGCTTCCCCCTGTCTTCGTGGGTGGATGGAGGAGTAGCTTGTTGCCAGCAGTGGTGGTTGTTAGTACTGTGCCAAAGATCGTGAGAGGCTGAGTCTTGCTACTGGGTAGGTGGTGCGAGCCCTGCCAGGAGCTGAGGTTGAGTGATTTTCCAGAGGCAAAGTCACTTTGGTAGGGCTGGACTGGAAGCATGTGGTCACAGAGGGAGGAAAAGGGTATTTTTAACTAAGAGAAAAGCAACCTTCCCTCTTTCCTTGTGGCGCCTTAGGAAGCATTGTGCACAAGACACATCTAGGATATGCCCAAGTACTGCATATTTCAATGTATATGGAAGTGCAGTGTGTGTGCAGGGGTGTATGTGTATATGGATGGACACACATATATAAAAGCAGCTAAGCAGTTCTAGTTACAGGCAGTCATAAAGGATTAAGCCATATAGAATAATTAATTGCATGTGAAAAGCTGAGGGTACATGGATGTCATGGGTGCTGGCAGAGGCCCAGCTGAGCTGTTGGCTTTGCTGCTCTTTGCTTTGAGAAACAAACCCTGCCCTCTCTTCCCCACATCTGCTCACAGTCCCTTGCCCTCCCTTCAGCCTTGAGTTTTTCCTGTGTAAGAAGTTGGTTCATACATTGGGCTTGGCAAAACAAATCTTCAATGCAGCAGCTTTTTACTTAAGTCTCCTTAATGATACTGTAGAGCCAAACATCCCCAGCCAGCTTCTACCTGCTGCCCCCCACAACTCCTGAGCACTCTCATGTCAGCACCAGGAATCAACAGCATCCCTGTCCATCTATATCCCCTTCCACAGCATCCAGGCTCTCTCTGCCCCTGATCCCTGTGGCTTGGGTCCTGGCACCCAGCCAGGGTGTTTGTGGTAGTGGAACTGGGTGGACTGTGATAAAATAGGAGGGCTGACAGGCTTCCTGTGGCCTCTAAAGGGCAGAAAGCACCAGTCTGCACCGGAAAAGGATATTCCCTCAGGGTTTGGTTTGCGAAAAAGCCAGCAAAATCCTTGCTATCCAGTGCTTCTAACCCAGGAAGGGATTTTTCTGCTGTATTTCCAGTGCAACCTGCTGCTCTGGCAAGCCCAGGTGGCAGCAGGGGCAGCCTGAGTAAGGGTTGAGGTTATGCTTCCGTGTGACGGATTAGTGAGAGTTTTGGTTTGCTTTCCTTTTCATTTTCTTTTTGGAAGGGGGAAGTGACGTTGCAGAAGTTTCAGGAGCACTGTGCAATCTGAGAACAAGCTGGCAAGGTCCTGGTGGTGACTGGATCCACCAGGAAAGCTGGAGCTGGTGCTGCCAGTAAGGCTGGAGCTGCAGCAATGGAGTGTGCCGTCAGTAGGCAGGACTTCTAAATACGTAGCTGTGGTTATTGAGGATTACCTGGGTGTCAACCAGCAGCTACTCAGGGTTTTCCCATTCCCAAAAGACTCACAGGATAAAACCATGCTGACAGTTAAGGTGCTGGTGGTTTGACTTGTCTTCTCTGTGGCAGCTGCCCACAGCAGGGTCTTGCCAGCCACGGCGTTGGAGAGGTTTTCCTTAGGTTTCCTGTTTTGCCGGGGCACGCTGCTGAGTTTTTTCAGCCCTAAATGCTCCTTCGCCCCACCAGCAAATGAGGAAAATGTGTCCTTTTATTATTCTGTTTTCTTTTTTCGAGGGGAGGAGGAGGTTTGGGACAGAGTGAGCTGCAGGACAGCATGTTTTCTGCCTCTCTGGCACGTTGTAAGTACCAAAGCAAATTCTTCCAGGTTGTCTGGATCTTCTCTCATCTAAGACCAGCCTTGGCAACGTGAAAGTAAACCACTGCCTGCTCCATGCTTCTCAGAAATACTGCATGGGTTGGAAATGTGCATCCAATTACCAGCAAAGCTGTTTCTGATCAAGCCCCCTCTGCCTATGTTTACTTATGTAATTCCCTGAGGGGTTTTTGGCATTGCAGCCATCAATGCCTTAACCCACAAGGAGGAAACCCCACAGCCCCTGCTCTGGCCACTGTGCGAGGGGCCACAGTGGCAACAGGACCTCTCTGAGTTCCAGACTGGCGTGTCCCCTTCTGCAGACTGTGCCATTGCTCTGAGAGCAGACATGTGACTAATGTGACCATTTTCAAGCACTTAAAGTAATACTCGTGATGCTAAAATATGTGTTTAGATAATTTTATTTCCTCCCGAGTCTGAAGCTTTAAGGACGCAGTTGGGTCAGCTTTGTAAGCTTTTCTCAGTACCCAGTGAAGGCTGGGACCTTTTTTGGATTTTAAAGCAAAAATGAGAGGCTTGGATAATCTGCAGCCACAGGCTTTAGCAAAATGCCAAATAACATGACTCCTAATAGCAACACAAGACATAGCAACATCAGCTACTGTTCCTCCCTTCTTTGGCATGCCTTGAGTCTCTGCAAGTAAATGTGCGCTGGGAGACGTCCTTCATCCTGCCTCTTTTTTCATGAGATATCCAGTCACTATCTGTCTTCCAAGTATTCATACCCTCATAATCAGTTGAGCATCCCATGGCTCCCAATGGCCAGGTGGATTCCTTTGCTTGCCTCTGGGTGCCTTTTTCAGTAGTGAGAACTGAGCTCAGTTTGTTTGAAAACTCCCTTCAACACTGATGTGGACATAGGTTAATACTCTTTGCTTGATATATGTTCATAAAGTTATAGTGTTTCAGTCTAGATTAGGTCCAGGTGATTGATTTTTTTGCAATGAGAAGAGGTTCAGTCTACATGGAGGTAATGAACTGTCCTGATCTAGAACCCCATGTGGGCATGGAGGATGCTTTAAGTCATCATGAGCTACAGGTATCTAAGCTGAGGGTCCAAAACTCCCCCAGTGATCCCACCTGAGCTGTGCTGAGGCTGAGCTGCCTGCTTACAACTCAGAAGGACTTTCAAAAATGACAAATATGTAGAAGCAGTCAAACAAGAGAAGTGAGGGATCTGAACCTCACTGCAGTTCAGCACAGGAGAATTACTGGCATCATGACAGCTGTTTTGGGTACATTAACACCACAACAGAGAACTATTTAAGACAAACAGTCCCAGCAGCAACAACTCAACCAGCAAGTCTTTTGCATCAAAATGTCCTTCTAGGTCAGGTGCTGTCACCTGTTGGACACAAGGGTAACTTGACATATTTGGAGACCTAACACAATCTTCACGAGGGTTATGAGAAGCACCTACAGGGACAGAAACAGGCTTATGCGTTTCAAGAGATGGACTCCAGCAGAAGCTCGTCGGGTGGCATGGCAGGGATTTCCATGCTGTTTATGCGGCCAAAGAACTTGGGAAGAGACAAAAACTTGAGGCGTGGAAGGTTTCTCTTCATACGAATGTTGTGGCTGGCTTCAGCGATGGAGAGGCTTCCTTGGCGTGTGAACCAAGCTCGCAGGGTGACACAGCTGTGGCGAAGCAGATGGTCCTGGAACTCGGAGGTCATGAAGTAGTAGAGAACTGGATCCAGGCAACAGTTGAGGCTTGCCAAGCAGAGGGAGATGGGATGGAAGCGGAGTGTGCTCCTGTGAATAGCACAATCCTGGATGATGTTCTCTATCACCATCATGAAGAAAGGAAAGTTGATGTGGTAGGGGGTGAAGCAGATGAAGAAGACAGCCGCGCACATCAAGACCATGCGCAAAGCCTTCTGTTTCTCACTGGTGTTTTGCAGCTGAGTTGGGCCCTCCCGCAGGGACTGCCACATCTTCCAAGTGCAGCAGGCAATGATGCTGAAGGGGATGACAAACCCAAACAGCTCTGCTACTGTCACCAGTGCAATGGAGGCTCCTGGGCTGAGCTGCTTCACCCCCAGGTCCGAGAAGCATGTGTTTATGTTGTTGGACAAGGCTGGGCTCCTCACTACAAGCAGGGGTAAGCAAGCTGCCCCCACGAAGAGCCAGACAGCAGTGCTGATGGCTGCGTCATACCGCCGTTTCCAGTCATTGGCTTTGAAGGGATGCAGGAGGAAGAGGTACCGCTGGATGCTGATGCAGGTGAGGAAGCAAATGCTGGCATACATGTTGAGATACTTAAGGTAGAAGCACAACTGGCAGAGAAAGCTTCCAAAGGGCCAGCTGTGGTTTATGTAGTAATACATCCGTAAGGGCAGAGAGAGGACATGAGCCAGGTCAGCCACAGCCAGGTTGATCATGAAAATGACAGCTTTGCTCTTCTTGTTGATGAAGCGGCACAGGACCCACAGGGCAGCGCTGTTTGCCAGGAGGCCAGGGATGAAAATGAGGGTGTACGTGGTGGCATACAGGGTAGATTGGAAGGACATCTGGGGATTGGTACAGTTCCCAGAGGATGCGTTGCTCTCCATCTTGGCTGAGTCTCTTCACTCATGAAGCAGCTAACACAGGTGGAGAGTTTCTGTAAGGAGTAAAATCAGATGCTGTAAAGCCAAAATCTCCAGTATTTTCCCACATGGAGTAAATGCATTTCAGTACAGAAGAGTAAGTTGTGTGTAGGTGTGTGTACAAGCACAGGGTGTGTGTCGGGAAGCATGCAGGGCCAGGCAGCATTCTGGGCGTCTTCCATGCAGCTACTTTTGGATGTGCTTGGCAGGATTTCGTACCCTGCCACCCTTTAAGGTGATGCCACAATTTAGTGACATTGCAGTTGAGCTCTATACCATTAATCTTATTGTTAGTGCCAGAATGCTGCTTCAGCTCCCTGTGGTTTTTCAGGACCATGTTTATGGCATATAGTTTTCTGTCAAACTCCCATCAAATTGGTGTTCTTTATGTCTACAAGCAATCTTAGTAGGACTGTAAATAGGGATTCCAAATGGATCTCGACACTGTCTTTTTAGATCCATGCAGAGATCTGATATAATCAGCAGCAAGGGCAGTAACTAGCATCAGCAAACGATGGTGTCGGCAGGCAGCTGACCAGAGCAGAGGCCAGTGGAAGAGGTGCAGACAGATCTATCAGAGCTCTGGCTCCAGATTTAAGGCTGCTTTTATAAGCTAATAGCTGGCCAAACACATGCCAGCTGCTCTGCTGGTCCTGGTAACTCAATTCCTGCACTTATGGCACATTGTGTAAGCATCATGTTGTAGCAACAGAAATTATCCTCCAGCAGCAGTTCGGAACATGAAGGAAGATGAATACATCTGCCTTTGAGTTACAGTAGGAATTCTTTTCATCCATTCGCCCATTTCACCTCATCGAGCCAGCTGAGGGTATTAGTGGGTCATGGGGAGTTCACAGGTACTTGTGATGGATTTTGCTGTTTGTGAGCAGAGCTCAGGGGAAATGATTTGCTCTTTCAGGAAGAGGTGATTTGATAAGAGGTTATGAACTAAGGGCATCATCTGCATCAAAACAGTGCAGTTTTCCCCTTGGAAACAGCCTTTAGCTGCCCGCAAAGTGTTGAGCAGCCTCCCCTTCCGTTCTGGAGACCAGAGCCTGATCTGGTAGAGCTCTGAGCACCTATTCCTGTTGCCACTGAAATCCTCAACAGTGGTATTTAATTAAGCAGCAGCCAGTGGTGCTGTTTCCCGCAGCCCTGAGCCCAGCGTTTGCCATGGAGGTGGATTTCTAAAAGCTCATCTCCGGCAGCCAGGAACTTGCTGGCAGAGCCCAACACTGCTTCAAGGTGCAGGGTGAAGGCTCCTCTACCTTGCTCCTCCTCACCTAGGCAGCTCTCCAGAGGGATTACGGCATCTTCAGCTTCAGGATGGAGGTTCTACATTTATACACACACACACATTACATATATACGTATAAAATACAGGCACTGCCTCTCAGCTGGTCGCACACTGCCCACAGTGTTGGTCCATTCCCTGTGTTTCTGTGCAGATGCCCTGCTTTCTAAACTGAGTCCTTCCCAAATTGTTCTCTCCCCCTTGCTCCAGGGCTTGGCTGCAAAAAAGCAAGGCTGAAGTGAAACCCTCGCTGATGCTGGACTCATGTACCTTCTGGTTGCAGACTGAGCTTGAGCAGGCAGTGCCAGGTCAGAGGTTTCTGATTTCTCCACCAAGCTGGGACATGGCAGAGGAGCATGGATCTCTGTCACAAGGAGACAGTGACAAACAAAACTCTTATGCCTCTGCAGCATACCCACACACTCCTCACCTGCCTGAAAATCACAAGCTGCTTGTGCTCCACACTGGCCCTGCTCTTTGTTGGTGCCCTTTGCATAGAGTCTGTTTAACACTGGGAAAAATAGTGGCAAGACAGCATGTCTTTACGTCCCTGCAGAAAGTGGGGAGGGAAAAATTGCTGCAGAGCATGGGGGAATGCAGCTATTCCCAGCTCATGTCATGGTCTGCCAGTGACAGAGGTGGCACTTGCTGGTCTGGACTTGTGGGAAGCATTAAAGTGCCCGGTGTCCCTGTCCCTCCATTTCCTCCCTGGCACGTGTCTCAGTCCAAATCCTAATCTGTGTCCCTGCAGGCGTGACCATGGGAAGCCTCATTGCTCGCTTTCCCTGGGACTGCAGTAGTGCCTGTTTCTTGCGGGGAGAGCTGGCTGTCACTCCTGGTACCTGACACTTTTGGTTCTTAGGTGGAGCTCCTGCTGAGCCGCTGCTGGTCTGGGCTCAGGCCAGTGTCCATTCACTGCAGCACTTCCTGAAAGGGTGGATTTTTTTCTTTATTATTGTTTTCCAGTTTCTGCTTTTCCTCCATCTGCACTTTGCCCCCAGCCCCTCCCGCTCCCTCCATGTTTTGCTGTTGGTGATGCTGGTGTTGGGGCAGAGATGCTCCCATGGGCTTTGGTAGGGGTTTTGCTCAGCAACTTTATCCATTAAAAACTCCCTGCCATTCTTTGATTGTTTTCCTATTCATCCAAGCACAGATATACATGGGCAGGACTTGGGGAGGTGAGGGGTGGCTTTTTAGGTGGCAAAGCTGAGTTTTATCCAGCTGCACACTGAAATTAGAGAGGAGAGACCAGTATCATTGCCAGAAGAGTAAGACCACAGGTTGTGGGTGCAGAACTATAATTAATTAAACATCAGTTAACTTTGCAATTAATTAGGTGGTTAAGGCAGCTATTAAAGCACTGTATTTCTTTTTCTGAGTGGTGGCAGGATCTGTTCCTGGAGGCTTGTGCGGTTGTCAGTATTGGAAATTGCCTGGCTATTCTGAATCACTCTGAGCCCCACCCAGCCCTATATTGCTGCGGTATTGCATTTACTGCTCCCAAATCCACTGGCAAAGCTCATCCTCATCTTTTCCATGGGTTGGTTGGATAAACCAGCCTAAAGCTGCACCCCAGGCATACCTGGGAGAGCCAGAGCCGGGGGAGTGGGGCAGAGCTGCCTCCCTTCAACCCTGCCCAGGCCTGGGATGCTGGAGAGAAAAGCAGTTCGGGAAATAAAAATAGACTTTTGGCTTGAAAAAAGCTCCTGGATTGAGGCTTTCTGGAACTCGTGTTTTAAGCAATAATCTTGTTTGTTTAATCTAGGCGCTAATAGGAAGTACACAAACAGAGCTGGTCAGTGATGGCAGCTTCTGTCAGTAATGTCAAAATTGACAGATTTTGGATAAAGCCAGCTTTCCCTGTGCCATACACAGCAGCCTGCTCGGATGCACTGAGCTCCACTCACCCACTCCTCAGAGCAGGGTGAGGCAGAAGTACATGGGCAAAGCCAGAAGCTGCTGCGGATGTTGCACCAGCTTCTGCCTGATAAGATCTCTTGAGAAAGAGCTAAAACAACTAATAGGTAACGTTGCTCAAAGCTGCAATAGTGTCGATCTACAGATGAAAACACACAGCAAAATCCAGCTTACCTTCCTGTGACTCCCATCCTTCAGGGGGGTGACATCCATGCTACACAGCAGGAGGAGCAAGCTTTCTGCTTTTATTTCCTACCAATTCTTGCAGCAATCCCAGCCCCAGCGGCTCCTCGTTAAACTTCCACATGTTTTCAGAGCACTGGAATCCTGCCGGCATCTGCAGCCCAGTAGAGTGGTAGCAGAACAGGAAATCCTGTATTTTGTTTCTCTTCACCACGCAAAGCGTGTACAGCTAATGACGTTAAAACAACTGGGAAGGCGATGACATCATTTGATCCAAGTACCGTGTGACAGAGACCTTGGACATGGATTTCTTTCTCGTATAGAAGTCGTGTTTGGCGACGCTGTCCTTCTGTCCAGCTGCTTCTGTTTTTATCTGCAGTTGCTCACTAAAAACTATAATACAGAAGTGAAAATCTTCCAATAAGTACTTGCCAAAGGAAAACTGAAACCTGTGCCAGTGCAAGTTACTGGAAGGTAGTAATTTTCCTTTATTTTCTTGGAAGTTTGGTTAGCCTTAGACTATCAAGGCTAAAGCTAATGGGCTTGGGATTTATTTTTGAAATAATATAATGGTTTAAGGTGAGATTTTCCCAAAATACTATTGTTTAAAAATACCAAAAAACAAACCACAAAAAATATCATGAATCATTCCCAATTTATTTTTTCTTTTCGACCCCTTTAACTCCTTTCCTGTATATATATATATATATATAATTTTTAGATCTTTTATTGCCTGCTAAGCATGACTGCCTTCTTTCTGTACTGCTGAAAACTGGCAGGCATATATCGCAGTGTAACTTCTTATGAGCTGTATCATTTCCAGTTAACAGTTTTACCTGATATATAGTGTTCCCTCTTACAGCCCTGGGCTTGTGAAGACAATACAGCTGTTGGAGTCTTTCCCATTCTTACTGTAGGTAATGTATAAATAGATCTATTCTTGCTGTACTCATCTAGTTTCTGTATCTGGTCCTATGACCCCACAAAATTAACAGAAGCCTAACTATGGAAGAGAAATGAAAGAAGTAAGCTTCTACAACCTTTAGTTGTAGAATAAGTCTCCAGCTCAGGGTCTGGGATCAAGTGAGCAGCTTTTCCCACAGCATCTGAGCCCACTGGCTCTGCTGGTTGTACAGTTTCCAGGGTCTCTCTGTGCTGGCAGCAATACTGACCATGGGGACCTCAGTGTGATCCTGTGCCCTGAAGTGGTGTTTCATGACAGTAGTGTAGGGAGAAGAGCATCCTGGACATGACATGTCTAGTGGTCAGTGGAAATGCAGTTAAATCCATTGGTCAACATCCTCATGAAGGCAAAGACAAGACCAGTTTATATACCGCCCTTTACAGACCTATCTATGGGCTTCTTCATTACCACTTGCTTATCCATCATGTGAAAACAGCCTGCTAGCAACTAGTTACCTGTGAATCGCCATGTCTCTTAGCTGGGAGCAAAGTGATTTGAAAGATGCTGGAGATATTTATCATTCCAGGTTTTTTTTCTGTGCACCTTTCTCAGCAGCTGATGTGATCCTTGAAAGAAAGCTGAGTGCTTTGTCTTTGCAAAATGTTCACAGAAGAGAGGCTGGCACTGTGCCCTATCCCTCTGCAGAGGTTAAAGTTTTATCCCGAAGTGGCTGTCATATCAGGATATCCTGCATAGGACATCCTACTTCTGTGTTCACAGCGCACATCCAGCACTGTATCCAGCCCTCCCTGAGCCCTATTAATAGGAATATATTTACAGCAGGGCTGGAGGTCAGTGGATGTCAGACCATTGGGAGGGTCATACTTGCACCTCAGGGTTCATAACCACATCGATTCCTTCCTCTGCTCCTTGGCTTTTTGGAGTAATTTTGCAGCAGATTGCGATGGTCCTGGTTGGGGAAGGCTGATGGGTTGACAAGCCTCAAGCTTCTTCCTACTGCATGCATTAATCACTTTTCTGTTCTTCTTTTAACTACAAGCACATCTTTTGTTTTGTGTTTCTGCTCCTCTGGTTCATTATCGGCACTAAGCATGCACTTTACACATGCAATGTTCTACTTTCAAAAGCAGAAGACACAAAGGAATTTTTAAATAGCTGCGAGACTTTATCTAAGGCTTCCAGATAAAGGTTGTCTTCACCTTTAGCCTGGTATCCTGTGGGCAGAAGGCCAAATGCATATGATCAGCATCTCTTTAAGTGCTCAGCTCTTAGAAATATCTGACAGGATGCACCTGAAGGATGTATGAAAAACAGTAGGCCATTCAGGAGGAGGAGGTCTTGCTCACACAAAGCAACTCAGCCTTGTGCAGACTTGCTGCAGTTTGACTGGAGCTTTGGCATATGGCCCATGGGGCTGAGGGAGTCCCTGGTGTCCTGTGGCACATAGGCCCTCCTGCTACTGCACTGTGTTCTCAACAGGGCAGCATTTTCAGGAGCTTTGATTTATTTTTACAGCAAATAATTGTTGGTCCTAACTTTTCGAGCTAAGGCCCTGCGTAATCCACAGACCCAGCATTTTTGGTCAAAATGCACCAGTCATATCTCTGTAATCTTTTAAACGCAGTGAAGTGTTTTCATATATTTTAGCTGGCTTCTAGTTGGTGAGAGGTTATCCTGCATTTACAGCATATTTAGTATTTTTCTGTGTGTAGAGAGTGAGTAATTCCATTTAAGGAAAGAAAATGAAGCTGAGGTACTAGTAAGTTCCTGCAGCTCAGAACCTGAGGCTACAAAAAGGTCTTAAATCCCGTGGAGTTTCTTTCTGTGTACATTTGATGTCAAGCACAGGAGGGCCCTTTCTCAAGCAGGAGAGGAATTACCAGACCTCTGATAACAGTTAAGGGGTGGCCATTTGCTGGCACTGCAAAGAAATACATTTGCTTTTGGAGCTAGTAAATGGCTCTTGTTCTAGAGAGGAAGAATATATCATGTTGTGGTTTTGCCCAGGGCTGTGCCAGCAGCAGACATGCACTACTGTCAGTGCAAGTGGCTTGGAGACCTCAATATGTTTCCATCCTATGAACTTCCCTTTGGGATGAGGCTGGACACAGGGTTGCTCCACATCAGGTGCCAGTGGAGCTCTTTGGGTCCATCCTTCACAAACCTGCATAAGCATACCCAGGTTCTCAATTCAGTTAAATTCTGTCTTCCAGTGGCATCTCTGTTTAAGTCATAGAATGTCTCAAGTTGGTCCAAAGACTTTATTTTGTCTGCTCAAAAAGGTTGAAGATGTCTCTTTGTAGCTGGTGGGGCTGGGCAGCGTGACCAACTTGAGATAACCCAGGAGCAATGTTATGTTTATTATTATGACAACAGGAAATAATTCCATGGGTTGTGATCATAGGAAATTGGGTGAATCACAGGAACTAGAGCCGGGCACATTATGCCTTTGAAAGTATGAGAGGGCTGGCATGTAAAGCCAGCACCTGCAGCCCCACTTCTTGTGCTGGATCCGCACTTCTCAGCCATGAAGGCAGATGAAATACTGTCCCCAACACTAAGGAGGCACACTGCTGAAGTTTTGGAGGACTTGAACTAAAGGCTTTGAGTTTCACATATGGGTTTGTGGAGGCCAATCTTTGATAATCTACCTGCTCTCAGATCTCCTCTACTTTGTGTTATTGCTCTCTTGGCTAGCTCACCGTCATAACCATCTTGTCTAACTTTCTGTTGTGGTTAAACCCTATCCAGTAGTGAAGCACAACACAGCTGACTTAAGTCTATCCCAGCCAAAACCAGTGCATTTTCCCACACAGTAGAAGAGAGCAATTTGTCTCATCTCCTGTGCATCAAAGTGGTTAGACTTGAAAGGCTGAAAACATTGAGCGTGTGACTTCCACAAAGGCTGGGGCTCAGTATGTAAAAAAGATCATTCTAGAAGGGTCTAATGGATTTCAGAGGATAGGGCAGGAAGACAGGGAGAACATGAGCAACCAAGGTGCTTGGGCATGCCATCATGGTGATGGGGAATGTTATCCCTCATGGAGCCATCAAAATCATTGTTAAGGGTGGGAGAGCCACCGTCACTCTTTGGGCATTCAGATGCTGGAGCAGGTATTCCCACGATGTGTTATAACTTTCATTATGTAGGGAACTATAGTAACCAATTTTTGCTTTACTAATCTTGTTGTCAGTACTGTGAGTGCTTTTTCAAGCCCTGTAGCTTTGGATCTGCAAAATGACAGTTGAATGAGATAGATAGAAAGAAGCGGCTTCTGCAGTCACTCTTCCCCACCCATTCATGCACCACCCACAGCACAGCTATTCCTGTGGAGGACCTTTCTCTTCACCCAAGTGCCTCTAAGTCTAATATAAGTGTTGTAGTTTAAAATACATATAAACACTAGGCATATTAGACTGTGGTGGAAACCTTTCTGTAGAGAAGCAAACAAGCAATCTGTTTAAGAATTTTAGAAGTTGATGCACACCATCACTTGAGCTCTTTGATTCAAGGAGGAGTTGATCCCGTAACTGATAGCTACGAAATTCAGCTTTACATTTGAAAGAAATGCATTTATTTCTTAAGCATCAGGTTTTGGAAAGAAAAATGTAAAGCAAGCTACATAGTTACCATAACAGTGCCTTTGGCTTGCTTTAACTTGATAAATGGAGAATTGTATGAGAAAGAAATCACAGTAAACAACTCTCAGCCACATGCTAGCTGATCAAGGTCTGTAAAAATCCTCATAAAAACCACTGAAACTAGTTTCCTTCACTGACAATATTATATAGTGTTTAGCTTTTGAGAAAAATGCTAAATTGGCAATAATTCTGCATGCTTAACAGTGTACCTGAGCATCAACCTCACTCACATTTTCAAGAGACTACTTGCAGTGTGTAAACATGTATGCCATCAGCATAACAAACTGCCCTTTAAATCAGAGAAAACATTTTCACTGACTTCACTGGGAGGTGGACTGTTTTCTTTCCCTGCAGCTTTCTCTCCAGAAAACTATAGAAGTCTTCAATAATGCCCTCTTCGTGACAGTTACTTCCATCAGATAGGCATTATTTTGGTGTTTTCACTTACAAACATGAAAGATTAAGTTATCATAATGTAGCCACAGTAGTCTTCTCACAAATGAGAGGAGAATTACAGGAGCTTATTGTATGGAATTAGTATGTCTTCACTGGCTTTTAGAGGAACTCCAGTGTAATGCTTATTTAAACCTGGCTATTGTTTGCTTTTTTCCCCATTTTATTGTAAAACACTCAAGTGAGAAAATATAAGATGCAGAATATTTCTAGCTGAGTTTAAAATGTAATTAAGCAGAATGAAGTAGCTAGATTTAAAATATATACCTGGCAAGTGTTTCTGGTAATTCTATTTTTGTAGCAACGTGTAAGATACTGGTGGTTATGGAGAACTGTACACATTCCTTTTGAAAACACATAAGTTTTCACAGGCAAAAAATCAGTGCCTGTGCTCAGCCAAACAATCTCCAGGCACCATAAGGATACCTTTGAAATGACTCAAAGTGGGTGAATTTGGCTGAAGAGCTGTCACTAATTTAAAGTAAGGGGTGAATGGCATCCTTTCTTGTCACTGCTTTTTGATACCTTTATAGCTGATTTTTAAAGTGTAAATGTTAAGATTCACAACAGGAGCTGGTAGAAAAAATGACAATCATTTGCTTTAGGAATTAGCCTATGCTCTATTAGTCTATTGGCAAGGACACCTCTCATTTTTAGAAGATGTGTCACTTGAACTCATTGAGCTGAGGTTTTGTGGGGTGGAGCAGTTGCAGGTACCTCTGGGCCCAACAAAACCACACAGAAGAGAGCAAGGACCTGAATGGTACCACCAGCATCATCAAATCCACCTCCACCGATGCTGAGTCTGACTGTTCCCAGCCTGCAGCATGCTCCTGGTGGTCCTGCTTCTCAGAATCCACAGGCGCAAAGGCCATGTGCTGGTGCCCCTCTTGCCAACACAGGCAGCTTGGAGGGGAAGAAAGTTACTTAGAGCAAAAGGAGTTCTTTGACGAGCCATTGAGAGAATTTCTCTTGCAGAAGGTCTCACACCCTCGGTAGGTGCAGTTACAGGATGTATCAGCAATTAAGGAGCAAACATGGAGCTTGGTGAGGAGGAAATAATGAATGAGAGCAGGAGGAGGAATGCAGGAAAGGTGAAGCAGAGGTATGTGTGGTAACCAGTGGGATGCACTCGGCAGCGGAAAGCCAAGGCCACCATTCTGAGGCAAGCTGCCAACCTTGATGCATCTGCAGCACTGACTGCAGAGAGAATAATGTCATTTATTGTTACTGGCCATTTTCAGGTTCTTGTATGCATTGTGTGTGTTTAGCAGAGATGGTGCTTCAGCAGATGTCAGTGTATGGATATGGGATTGTCTTTGGTTTGATCATAGAGCTATGGAGTTGGGAAAATAGAAGAAAAGCTCCTGGGAGGTCTCCTCCATTTCGTAACAAAAGCTTTGCCTCTCCCTCCTGTATCTTTTCTAGGCCAGAGAGGTCAGGCATGTGTGGCACAGCACTAAGTGTAGTGATGCCAGCGGGGCTACTCTTCAGCTTCCTACACCTGTGTCTTAAAAGGAGTTTTATCTTCTATATACCAAAAGATTTCCACTGCCACAAAACTCTCCTTCATAAACCTGCAGGTTCTTCCACAATGGAGCTGGCAATCAAGTACCATGGAACAGTCCCAGATTTCGTATGAAATATCTTCATCTTTTTAAGCTGGCTTTACTGTCATTCCTTAATTGATGAGGCACTCTCTTTGCTCATGAGCCGACTCCTGATGACCATGCTGCTGTGCTTTGATATCTGGTCCTGAAACTCTGAAGTCATAAAGAAATACAGGATCGGATCTAAGCAGCAGTCCAGACTTGCAAGACTTAAGCAAAAGGGTTGGGCATAGAGCGTGATGGTACTCAGGAAGCAGTCTGTAATGACGTTTTCTTTCACTAACATGTAGAAAAAGAAATTGATGTGGTATGGTGCAAAACACACACAGAACACAATGGCACACATGGAAACCATCCTTAAAGCCTTCTGCCTCTCACTGCTGTTTTCAAGTGGTATCTGGAAGCCTCGAAGAGAGTCTTTTGTTTTCCAAGTACAGAATAAAATAATGATGAGTGGGCCAATGAACCCGAAGAGCTCTGCTGTGCCCACCATCAGCACAGTGGCCAGCTTGCTCTCAATCTGCCGGACTTGAAGGTCTGCAAAGCAGGTATTTGTGGTTTTGGCTATCCCATAGCTCCGCATGATAGGGAAGGGTAAGCACGCCACCCCAACAAAGACCCACACCACAGCGCTGATGGCTACATCATACCGCCGCTTCCAGTCCTTGGCTTTGAATGGCTGGTACAAGAAGAAATACCTCTGAATGCTGATACAGGTGAGGAAACAAATGCTGGCGTACATGTTAAGGTACTTCAAGTAGAAGCACAGTAAGCAAAGGAATCTCCCAAAAGGCCACGTGGAGTTAATGTAATAATATATTCTCAATGGCAGTGAGAGGACATGAGCCAGGTCAGCCACAGCCAGGTTGATCATGAAAATGACGGCTTTGTTTTTCTTGCTGATGAAGCGACACAAGACCCATAGGGCAGCGCTGTTTGCCAGGAGGCCAGGGATGAATATGAGGGTGTACGTGGTGGCATACAGGTTGT
This sequence comes from Psilopsiagon aymara, assembly GCA_024733675.1. NCBI lineage: Eukaryota > Metazoa > Chordata > Aves > Psittaciformes > Psittacidae > Psilopsiagon > Psilopsiagon aymara. The sequence continues at coordinate 91,331 of JANRGW010004900.1, read as the reverse complement.
TTTTGAACGTTATGTTGTGGCTGGAGCAGGTCTGGTTGCTGTGTGTCATGACTGGGCTGCTGGAAACATCTGTTGTGGTGGAGGGTGGGTGGATCATTCCTGTAGAGAACAAAAATAGGAGCTGTAAAAGCAAATGCACTGCAAGAGCTGTCAGTATTCACACTTGCATTTCCTATTTGACTATTCTGTACAAAATAGAGGTTTGGAAATGTCTTCTATATAAAACATCCTACTATCATCTTCACAGCTGCCCTTTCAGAGGTCTCCCACTACTCACACAGAGGTGGGGGATCATTCTTATTGTATCAGCCCCCTTTCCCAGCTGTCTGAGCGCAAAAGCATGGGTGAAGCTGTGCCATGTTGCTAATAGAGGAGCAAGAGAAGCTGCCTACCCTTTTGGCCATCTCCTCAAGGCCATATGTGGCTTTGTCTCTGGGTGGCAGGCAAGTCATACATGGAAGAAATGTGTGCCACAGCCCAGCTTCTGTGTGTGAGTAATCACGTGGCCCAACGAGTAAAATGTGGGTGCCAACCACTGAATCATAGTTGTCATTAAGCTGCAGGTTGACTACTGTGTGCCTCCTGACTCCATCTGTGGACCTCATGGACCCACCTTCTCTGGGATGATGGGGACAGGATATGTGGGAAAGGGTAGCAGGGAGTGGGTTTGAGAAGTCTGGCCCTTGTAAATGCAGCCATGTAAATGCTTCTGAAATGTGCTGCCATGTATTTAAGGTAATGTCACAAGCAGAGGCCTAATCTGATCACCAGCTTCTATTTCTCACCACTCTAGCAGCCTCAGTTTAACTCTTATTTTCCACTGGATAATTTTGGGTTTAGATACTACCAACTTCTGATTCTCCTTTGATTCACATAAGTAGGGATGGCAAAATGTCACATGTTGACCTGTTAGGCCATATTTTTGTCAGCTTTTGTAACTGGGACTTGTCTTTAGCAAGGCAACACAGGCAGGAGTGTGGTTTTATCAGGTGTTTCCCCATAGGGTTATACTCCTCATTATAGTGATTCCCTCCTGTGTCTAACTGTGTCTAACAGAACATTTAAAATTGAATATCAGCTTCCTATCTCATGTGGCACTGCAGACACTGATTCATTCTTTCTGACTCATATCCTGCACCGTTGGCAAGGGGCATTTGCCAGAAGAAGTGTCTCTGTAGGTGCATATTAGTAACTTGTACCCTGTTACTAATGCTTTTTTTCCTTCATGTTACACAAAAAAGAGAAGAGTTTGGAGCTCTCAAGTGTCAAAGTAGACAAGTAGCTGTTTTTTCAGCTTGTTAATCATAGCAGTGCTTGGACTTGGCAGCTTATACAGACACTGTTCAAAGCTGCTGCTGAAGGGCTGTAATTCAGGCCCTAGAAATGTCCAGGCCATGGCAAGGTCTCAGCATGGCACAGAGACCACCCTCGCTATGGATGCAGTGGCTCTGGCTGATGCTCATGGTGAGCGGCAGCACCTAACCACTGCTTCTGTGGGATCCTCAAACAAATGCTGAGGCAAACTTTCTTTTTAAACTTGTCTTTCTCACAGTTCAAAATGCAAGGTCTACATGTTTCTCCCCTGCAGCATTCTCAGCTTCAGCAGCTGGGCTGCATCTTCCAGTTACACCAAACATCAAAGAAATGCTGCAGTCAAGAAACCCTCTGTCTAATCACCTTCATTGACCAAGATGGCACAAATACATGGAAGACAGGTGCCGCCCCAGTTTGGTTTTGTCCCTCCAGAGCATCCCTCAAGTCTGCCATTTGCTCCCAGGAGCCCTTGCCCCAAAGCAGCTCTGTGACAAGATGCTCCCAGCTGCCCTCCCCCCAGGACACCCCAGCCTTGCTCTTCTCATGAGGCCACAATATGCCCATTAGGAGGGAAGAGGCTCAAAAGGGTAAAGATGCATCTGGTCCATGGTTTCATCTCCCTCAGGCTGAGTATCAATGTTGGAGGCCTCCCCTGCTCTCCTTTCTGGTGCTACTCAGGAGCTCAGGGAATGGACAGGTTATGGAGCTGAGCACTGCGTTGATCACACAGGATGTTGCTTCTCAGGGCAGTAAATTCAGGTTACATCCCATTTCTTGAGAGTCCTATGAGTTTCTGGCCCATGGGGAGTTTGTGCTCCCTTTCCATCTGATTTGTCTGCAGCTCTAGCTGGACACTGGACATGCTATCTGCTGCCTTAGTCTCCAGTAAGAGCACTGCTCACTACACTCAGCTTCTGCCCCTTCAGTTGACCTCCCACTTTGCCAAGAAGCCATTAAAAAGCCATTTCCAAAGTTACAAGCTGCCTGGTTTCCTTTGGATGTCAAGGTTAGACTGCCTGGTGCTCCTCCAAATCACAAGAGTTTGGTGGCCGTTGAACCAGGTACATTTGCAAAATGTTCTATTTTAGGGATGCTCTTATATTTAAATGCTGGCCAGCGGACACGTGTTCTTCAGTTCAAATGAGTCATAACACTCAGTTTGCTTATTGAGATCCCTAGCTATAGTTAGCCCTTATTTACATTTCATGTGGAAGCTAAGGACCAGACTGCAGGGTCAGCAATCAGAATGATCAAGTTTAGGCTGCTGACTCAAACCAGCCTCTAAATGGAGCCGTTTCCAATTAACCACAGCGTCCAGGATGCAACTGCTGTAACATGAGGGTGATACTGAATGCACACGCTTGATACCAGAATTCAGCCTTCAGTTTCTGATTGCAGCAAGCTTGTTCAGGCACGCCAATGAGCACAGGGCTGGGCTGCAGCATGCCTGGGACCATGGTGGAGCCCACAGCATGGAGAGGTTACTCCTTGGCCTTTGTTTTCACTTATTAATTGTCCACAAGGTGTCAGAGTTAATCAAGATTTCATCTAGCCTTCTTTAAGGTATTTTTCCAAACCTCATAGGACCAGGGCTGTGTGACTGGTGGGAGGCAAAAGTTTGAGTATGGTCTCCTGAGTTTGTGTTGCTATCTTCCAGGGTGATCCCAAGTTGGACAGCTCTTGTGTTGCTGAATAACTGATATTAGGGAAAAAATGCTCCCAGAAATACTTCTCATTGCTGGTATTTACAGGTAGAAGAGTGTTGAAAAGATGCACTTTGATGGAGACCAGAGAGCTACTTTGAACCTTTGAGCCAAAAGGTTATAAAACCCAACCTGTGGAAATGCAGGTAATGTCCCATCCCTACCAGCAAATGTAGCACTGCAATTGATGAACAAACATTTTCTGCATGTGTGTACTGCAAAGGTGGAAGTCTGAAAAGCTCCATCAGATTTTATAGATGTTGACTTATATATTGCAGGGAGACAGCTCCTACTGGAATATTGTTTTCAGAATATGAATTTAAAAAAAAATATAGGTAGTAAATAAATACACTATTATCTAACTATTAGGTTTTACATTATAATTATTTCTGAGGCTGTTGCAATAAAGACATAATTAAGCGTGAACACTATTACTTGTAGCTGAATGTTTGGAACTAAATGTGGCATTTCTAGGAAAAACGTTCATCTGGATAGGACTGAGGAGCATAGGAATGTACATCAGCAGACAGGTTAACTGATTTGGTTAAGACACAAGTGTCTCTACACTGCCCTCATTGCATGGCCAGGGATGTCTCGTGCTATTGCACTCATACTTCAGTATGAAACCTCTGCAGTCAGAAGTGGAACATTCTACAGTTAAGGGTACTTTTTCCAGTGGTGTTCTTCCACATCAAAGAACAGCTCTGGGCTGCTGATCCTTTGAGATGATTTTGCAACACTAGTCCAGTTTTCACCTCTGCAGCTCAGGCAGCTGAAGGGCAGAGCATGCACACACAGCAGGATGCTGGCAGTCTCGCTGGAGCGCTTGCTCCAGGCTGGCTGAGGGCTGTACCACGGATAGACACTCATCATTGCTGCAGTTACCATGGATGGTGATGTTCGCACCAGTGCCAAGGTCCCAGAACTTTCACTGACACCAGAAAACATGCCCTTGAACAAAAATCACACTCTTCCTTCATGCATCCTACTGCTCCAGCCTGCCACTGAAGTCCTCTCCTACATAAATCTACAGTGAGCCAGATTTGACACACTGACTCACCTTCCTTGTGATTCCCTTTTGATTTGCTTTAAGAAATTTCAGATTCTGGGGCCACCCACTATGAATCCTGCTGTAAGTGCCACACTGCAGATGTGCTGTTTTCCTGGGCTCCCCTCAGAGCCAAGCTGCCAGAGCAAGTGAATGCAAGCCCATCAGTAAAGCACCTTTTCCAAAGTAGTTTGGAAGCTTCACTGCATGAATTTAAGTTTTAATCCTGACCAGTGACTGCAGTCTGAATAATGAATTAAGACTGCCTCTGGATTCTTATTTACAAAAGCAAGTCCAAACGCTCTTGCTATTTTTGTCATGTTGTGTCCCCTGACTATTATTAATTTGCTGTTGCAACTCAGTCAAAGAGCACTGGATGGCACAAAGACATGCAGCATGTAGATTCCTTTTTTCATGATAATATAAATCACCATCAGAAAAAACAGATTTGCAAGTTTACCTTTTTGTCAAATACGATTTTAAAATAAAATATATTCCCTGAGAAATCGGGCAAAAGAAGGAATTTGTGCCTAGGAGAACAGTTGGAGAACCACTAATTGCCCATGCTATAACATTTTGCTTTCTCTTGCAACAGCAATTTCATGCAGCCGCTGTTTCAACTCCTCCGTGTGTTCACACACAGGATTGGTGCACATGGAGGGCTGCCCATTTTTTCAAGTCTCAAAGTGCCACAGATCTCCTCCTAGAAAGAGACAATCCCTAAGGAAAAGCTGGAGGAGAGCAACATTTTCATAGGAGATGGCATAGGGTCCTTAATGCTGGTTCTATATCACAAAGAGTGAGTTTAAAAGCAGCCTTACCTTTTCAGGCAGAAACCCAGCTACATGCGACTGTGCTGTTGGGAGGAAGTGGAGCGTCCCGTCTGCACCACACCAGCCTTGTTTACGCGAGCACAGCAACCTACATGACATCATGGGGTGCTGCAAGGTGCTGCTTTGCCTGTGGCTCAGTGCTGGGGCTGCCACTGGGGCAGGTGTCTGCTCGCAGCCACTACCTGCTTCTGTGGGACTTGCTTGCTCCACTTCTGGCCCTGCTGAGTTCTGACCCAGCCAGGCATAGGCATGGTTGCCCCAAAATCACGTTGGTCCTACATGTTCTCTCCCCTGCTGCCCTGTTGGGATGGCTCAGCATCTCTTGAACTGCTATGCTGAAGAAGGTCCTAAGTGGAGCTGGGTGCTGCTCTGCTCAGAGCACCCCTGCTTCCTTTCCAAGCACAGCTCCAAGCCGACCATGGAAACCCTCACAAGGTTTCTGCTTGGTTCTCCCTGGGAAATTCAGTCTTGCCCTCGCTTCCTGACTGCTGGGCTGTAGCCAATCATTGCTGCATGTGAACTTCAGCTGGTGCATGCTCTGTTTCACCTGACGCAAAGTCCTCTTGCTGATGAAGTCTGACTTCCCAATGGCTTTTTATAGTGCTCCTATGAGCTTTGCTTGACATTTCTCTTGAACTAAATAAGCAGGCAGCTCAGTTTACACTTGCGGGAGCATGCTGCCATTGAGGTCAAACGGTGGCACTTCTGAAATTGTTTTGCGCAATGAGGTGGAATCCCAGTTGGTAAATACAGTACCGAGGCCAGGACTTCTCCCACTTACAGGATCTAATTGTTTGGATTTTCATAAAGGCACCAAAATCTGACCTGTTTTGCCCCTTCAGGATCAGCCTCTGGCTCATAGTATGCAACTGTCCCTGTGGCTCAGCAGTTACACTCTCTTCTTTGTCTTGGTTTAAGACCATGAAGTAGAACATCACTACCGCTACTGCCTACCTTGGGGATAATATAGTTGTTGATGCCTGACTGCTCAGAAACCTCAGAAACCCAGAAATAATGGCTCTGATTCAAAAAAGAATGCCCTACAATAGCCACCCCTAAAACGCAGTGCTGTGCTTTACAGACAGTCCTGTTTCCATCAATTGTCAAAAGAGGTTGGTAGAAGTTGGGAGATTGTCAGATGCTTATTTTCAGATTATTTATATGGACTTCATGAAAAGCAATAGTAAGTTTTTGGCTAATGTTGCAGTGTTTATCAGTACATCCTGTTTAGCTGAATTTTAAAGTTTATCAGCAATGGAAACATATTTGCTGGAATTCATCCAACCACAAAGTTGTCTTAAATATAAAATCACTGCATAGCACTCTGCCTCCCAACAGCCTAAGAGCTTGATCTGGGAACAGCAATTCAGAAACAGTTCCCTGGCTGACCTGACCAGCATTTGCAGAAAACAAACATTATTGAATCTTCTACAGGTGCTCTCTTCTCTGCATGAACTTCTATCTCTCACTTGGTTGTCACTAATAGACCCAATTGATTTGAGCAAAAGCCACAGTCTTTGTAGAAAAGAGAGATGAAGTTAATTATAGCTGCACTTGTACATGTGAAGCATTGCAGAGACAGAAGTCAACTGTAAGAATGTAAAAGGATGCTTGTGAAAATGCACTGTGTACTTACGAATCCGAATTTACTGTAGGGATTTTGCAGACAGTTGAACTGGTTAAAGATGTACTTTTCCTGTAGATACATTTTCCTTGATTGTGCAGTTAAAACTTTGATTTTATCATGTCAAAGACTGTTCCTGCTCTTGGTTATTGCTTACCAGAATCATGAGCTTGCCAGGCAAATTCGCTACCATAATTACCTATATTAGAGGAGAGCTTGGCTCCTGCAAAACATCACGGGCAATATTTCCTGGAGTTCAGAAAAAGGACTGGATCTTAGCTGTGCCTCTGCACTCTGGGTTCGTCACTTGTGGACCTTTGCCCAAGTGGTCTGCAGTATGTCTTTAGTGTCCTCCACCACGGAGATGAGAAGCTTGTTTGCAGCAGCCTCCTTGGGAAGAAGATGCCCCAGCTGCTTCAGTATGCAGAGTTTCTGATCTGTTCAGGAGGCATCAGGGTTTCACTACAGCAGCAGCCTGGACATTAGCTGCTGCAGCACATTGGTACCAGCACTGCCGCTGTTCTGTGATGCATAGTTAAGTAACACATGCTCTCATGGCTTGAACGAGAAAAACAGCTCCACATTTGTCTGTCTGTTAGCATAATGTGCAAGAATGCACAAAAACTTGTAGAAATAAATTACCATCTTTAGCAGGAGACGGGGGGGGGGAAAGTTCTATGTCTAAATTAATATTACTATCACTAATATGGTATAATTATTAACATTAACCTAAAAAAAAGGCACAGAGTTAGATTTCATGCCATGGCATGGACAGCAGATCTATTCTGCTGACAACTCAAGCCTTCATAGTATATAATAGCAAATATTAAGTGAAAGATAATACCAAGAAGTTGTATGAGTTTGGTCAAAAGTTGCACTACAACAAGCAGAAAGTAAATATTTGTGTCCTGATTATCCGTCTTCTGATGGAGAATTAGAAGAGCATATTTAAAGGAGTAGAGTGACTTGGAAGGTGAAAAGCATATATGCAGATTGAAGTGTATAAATGTGTTGTTTATTCTAAACCCCTTCTTAATGCTATAATCAGATAACGAAAAGAGGAACACAGGACGGCAAACATTTCAACACTCTCTACTTTTATCTGCATATTTGGGCCCCCAGATGGTAATCAGCTTTTCCTTTTTTAAAAAAAAGTAGGCATATTGAAAAGGTAAAAACTGGGTGTACTCTGAGAAATAATTTCTAATTACCTGCCTGTGTTTTTACAGCAACTGAAAAATCATAGTTCATGAGTGACTCTTGCTGTTACAGAGCTACAGTTACATAGCATTACAGTTACACAGCAGGCTTAAATCATGTTGCCAATAATTTCCTCTGGTCCTAATACAGATGCACGCATTACTTTTGCCCAAAGGAGAGGCAGATTCTATTTGCAATAGGTAAGTTTTTAATTCAAAACAGGAATATTTCCTAACAGAGAAGCCTGCTAGTTCTGCCTTCGTTCATCACTGAACACATGCCACAATACTCACTCCCTTCTGAGGGCTCTTGAAACTGTGAATAGATAACGAATTTAAAACATTCACATCCAAGTCTTTCTGGTAACAAAAATATTCCTCTCCGACAGCAGAAAGGAAAGGAAATCTTGGAATGTTTTAGAGTGTGGGGCACCCAAAACCATGGAAGTTCACCCCAGATTTTATTCAGACCAGCTGAGCATCTTGAAACTCTGGAAGTGGAAGAAATGCAGATTTTCTTGGGGGAAATCTGGGGCTTGCCAGTGCCAGCCACACCTATTCACCCATCAGAACCGCTGCTCTTTTGTTATTATTATTTAATTCTGAAGTTCTGTTTTTCAGCAGAAACTAAAAAGGAGGAAATAAGTCTTCACTCTAAGACACCACAGCCTCTGAGAAGTGTTTTCCATGCAGCTGATACTAAAAATAGCTTCACTGGTTGACTTTACTAAAACATCTTTGCCATCCTTTACAGTTCAGAATCACCTCACACACAGAATCCAGTAAATATGGCCTTTTGGAGGGGATAGAAGAAGGGGAGGGAACTGAGGGGACATTTGGGCTTATTTTTGTCTGTGGTGATTTTAACCTCTTTGCCCATTTTGCCCAAGAGGCTTGCAAAAGTTCTCTTTCCAAGGGTGTGAGTAACCCTGTAGTAGCAGCAGCTGCTGCAAGCCTGCACAAGTGACTCCATTTTCTCATCAGCACAATGTATTGAACACCTTCATGTGACTTTCAGAACTTTATGCTAACTGCCATCGCTCAGTGCCCAGCAGGGTTCTTGGAGGAGAAAAACCAGCACAATCTAGTGAGATCCAGATAAATGTAAGGGTTATACAATAAACATGCTGTAGATCTGCTTAAGGATCTTCTAGTATTGAATCATCATTCTAAGGAAACTAAAATCAGCTTAGAAACTATCTGCTAGGGTTATGCCAACACTTACTTACATGCTGGTGACTAACCCCTCTTGTATTGGTGCCAATTGTAAGAGTAGTGGTAATAAAGCCCGCAGTAGTGGTGTGAACTTGAACATCCTCAGGTTGCTGCCATTGGCAACCTACCTGAAACAGAATAGCTGGCTTTCAGGAAACAAGATTTTGAATCTGTATTGGAGCCATTCCCATGCCCACAGTGCAAGCCATCAGATGCAATAACTGTAAAGTGCAGCAGTGCCTGTATCAGCAGGGGAAAGCTTATGAAAATGGTGTGGGAAGATCCATGCTTCTGAGTTCAGGTATTTGCATGTTTGTGGTACTTCCTCTCAGCAGCCCAAAGGAGTTCCCATCCATTACATGATATTGCTTAATCAGCATAGGAGAGCACAGCATGATTTAACACAGGGGGAGAGGTAGAGAACTGAGCACCAGGAAGGCTGGAAGGAATATAAAGCTTCTTCAAAAGCCGTTGGTGTGCCAATGTCTCAGATATTGCCCATGATGTTGCAGGCAGCTGCAACCTGAACATGATGGCTGCACAGTAAAGGGCAAGCATTTTCATGTGAACTGGAACACAAAAAGCAATGAACTCCATGGGGTATTCCTGAGACTGGAAAACACCCTCCTGGCAAATATGAGCAAACTCCACTCCTGTTCTTGCTTTTCACTTGCTTCACGAGGTTGTGCTTCCCCTTTCACTTCATTTGGTTAGATAGCAGCAAGGGTTTCAGCAGAGAACTTCATTCAACTTGAATACTAGGAATAACATGAAAAGAATGAGGTCAGACTACTAACATACACAAATGATATTGGCAAGATTAAACCATACAAGAGAAAAAGCAAAAGCAACTCAACTAAACTCAAGATATCAAAGTGCCGGTAGGGGCTTGGCACTAATGCTAATCCCGTGTAAACCCCTTTCATATTTTCTGCCCTAAACAAAGCCATCTGCAGCTGAAGGAAGATTAAAGCCTTCACAACTTCACTGGCTGTCCTTCAAAACAATAACCAAGAGTGTGCAGCCAGCAGCATGTGGGCTGAGGCTCAAGCAGCCATCCATGTCGCTGGCAGGACTTAGACTAACAGGAATCCAAGCTGGAAAACTCCCACCGGCATCCAGTCAGTAAAGAGGCCAAGAGGGTGCAGAAGGCCTGAGGGATAGGTGAACAGAGAACAGTGGAATTGCAACAGAAACACATTCTATTCCTACTCTGTAGGACAGGACTGCACCTCAAATGGGGTGTTTCCAAAAGGAGGATGGGAGATGTCTGTATCCCAGAAATTGCCCAGAGCTGTCAATGTCGCTGTGGAGGGGTGCAGCAAAAGGCCTATCAGGTGCTGAGTGGGACGAACAAGATGTTTTATAAACATGAACACAGGGTGGGGTGTGTGAGTTGGTATCAAGGTGTAAACCTGTTCTGAGGAAAAGATAAGTTTAATGAAGTTAACAACTAAATCAAGAGACCAGCAGCAACAGTTGTATTTCAGGTGTACTCTGGGTAGCTTCTATCTGGAAATGGACTCCAAGGAGAATCATTCATGGGGAAAAATGGGCTCATTAGACAATCATTTTATCATTTCATTACAATCAGAAACAGCACTGGCTGTACCTACAGATCAAAGCATCAACAACAAGGATTTCACTAGTTACTTGGAATAATGAAAACACATGAGAAGGCTTTGCTCCTACCACTACTATCCATGATTCTAGCAGAGCAGGATAAAGTCTTGGGAGCTGGTCTGATTTCCCCACCCAAAGGTATAGGTGCAAGGATCTATGTACATGAAGATAGGGCAGCTTTATCTCAGCCCTTCCTGAGAAACATTAGCTAAGCATAATCAGTTTGGGGTTTGGTTTTTCTTGCTTACAAAGATCTTTTGTAAGCTATCATTCTTATAACAGATGCCTAACTGTGCTTGGACTCCATTGAACTGAACACCACCAGTTATGGGCGAAGTTTGCACTTTCCTGTGGGTATGGACAGAGCTACAGCTGAAGACCTACAGTACAGTAAGTTCTAGGCAGATAGGCACAGGCGAGCTGGGAAGAGGCATGGAAAAGAGCTGTGGCATCCCACAAGAAGGTGGATTTGGTCTTCTCAAACTGGTGCGAGGGAGGAGAGCCGGAACCAACAGGACTGCGTGTCAGACCTGAGGCTTGCTTCACATTTTGGAGAATGCTGTCCTTTGCTTGCGTCCCACAAGGACTGTTAAATCCAGCTGTGTATTGGAAGGAATGAGTAAGTCTTTACTATTCCAGGGAGTTAATTTGGATAGGGGAGTCAAGATTTCCTTGTCAGTGATAATTCATTGGCCCTGTTGATATTTTCAGTCACTACTTCTCCTTTTGACAATTTCTCCAGTATCAGTCTTTTAGTTGTTTCCTTTTTTCTATTTTCTGTTTCAAAGCTGTCTTTCACACATCAGTTGTTGCTTTTCTCTCACACCTGGGGAGGAAAATGCAACACAATAATGCCTTAATTATGTCTGCAGTGTTCTGTGGTTTTGCCATGCTTTGGGCAGAAGGCATGCTTCAGATTCTGGGATGAAACGATGGTTAAGCTACATAAATCATAGAATCACAGAATAGTTAGGGTTGGAAAGGACCTTAAGCTCATCCAGTTCCAACACCCCGCCATGGGCAGGGACACCTCACACTAAACCACACCACCCAAGGCTCTGTCTAATCTGGCCTTGAACACTGCCAGAGATGGAGCATTCACAACTTCCCTGGGCAACCCATTCCAGTGCCTCACCACCCTTACAGTAAAGAATTTCTTCCTCATATCCAATCTAAACCTCCCCTGTTTCAATTTGAACCTGTTACCCCTTGTCCTATCACTACAGTACCTAAAGAAGAGTCCCTCTCAGCACCCCTATAGGCCCCCTTCAGATACTGGAAGGCTGCTATGAGGTACATCTTAATTTTCTTACTTTTTCTTTTCTTCTTATTTTCTTACTTTTTTAGCTTCCCACCTATTTAGTTGTCTATCCATAATGTGGACTGTATCAAACTACCAGTTCCTTAAATGGTACTTCTGAAGCTGGGGTATTGGTTACCTTAAGGGATTTTATGTTGGAAGCTTCTAACCATATATGATCAGATATAGGATTAACAAACTAGGAGAAGGAACATTTGCTGCCTTTAGGTCAGTCTAAACTTATTTTCCCCCCTGTATTATAGTTGTACATGGAGAGTGTCACCACCACTTGCACTACCCTTGAACCAGTACCACAACTCCTATCCTCTTTAGGGCTTAAACCTAAGCTTTAACTGGCAAAATCCCACGCAAACATTTGGGGTTTTTTGTTTGGGTGGTTTTCTGATTATTTTTTTTAAAAATTTTTTTGGCTTGAAAAGCTTTCAAAAAACACTTTGGGGATTTTTTTTTTCTGTTTATTCTTCATAAGCAGAATGCAGATGTTTCCCAGATCTGTCAGTAATTCTCAGGTTCCTCTTCCACATCTCTATCAGCCCCATCTCAGCTTCTTCCAGGATGACTTGTGTCTTTGCATCTAGATAAAAAAAACCCAAACATTTTTAACCACAGTAAATGACAAAATGCATTGTCTCAAGTTGCTGCATCTCATAAATTCATGGCGCAATAATTTTTTTCTGAGAACTATTGTACAGTTCAAAGCAATAAAAGCAACCTGGTTTGTGGTCAAGACAGTGATGTGAGTTTTACTCAACTGAATAATGGTGTCAGGGTGCAAAGATCAGCCATGGTGATTCCTGTTTCTTTCTTTCTAAACTGGAAAGAGAACTAATGTCTGGAAGAAGCACCAAACAATCGCTGTATCTGGGATTTCAAGTTAGCTCTTGTATTTATTAGATTGCCAGAGTGAAAGACACTGGGCTTCATCAAAGCAGTATTCTGCCTTTTGTCAGCGGTCTCAGCAGATGCTTCAGAGGAAGGAGAGGTGCCTTCCATAGTGTGTAACAGTGAGATTGCATGTCTCAGTGAGGAGGGAAATTCCAGTGAGAGCACATGAGGGCTACTGCGAGGGTTGAGCAGTGTTTAACCACCCTTACTCACTGCAGCCATGCTGTGGCTGGTGCATGCTTAGACAGCTCAGGCAAGCAAGATGTCTGGGCCCTGAATGATAGGAGAGGTGTAGGAAACAGAAAGGGATAAGCATTTCTTGAGCAGTCCATGGGCCAGCTTGCAAGAGAAGGAAGGGAGAGTGACCACATACAAACACCTTTGAACTGTAGACTAGGCACTGCAGAGCAGTTAGAAACAGGACTGATTTCATGTGAAATCAGGCTAAGTCTACAAGCAGGAAACATTAGTTATTTACTGCCAATATGATTTCTTACTAAAACTGGCAAAAGTAAGTAGTCCTATTTTCATGGGGAGTGAATGAAGAAAGGCAACAAAACATATTTTTGCTTCCTAAACTGTATATTAAAGCCATTGCAGAAGTGAGAGGAGCTCTGCAGCTAAGGGAGCTCATTGTTTTTCTGCTCTCATCCAATGGTCTCTATTTAAACATAACCCTTTTCACATTAAGGTGTGAACTCATCACACATAGCTTAGCAGCCTCTTCCATTACAGCTGTATTTTAAAGGTTACATGTTTAAGCCCCAAACACAGCTACCTTTCATCTCATAGCTGCTTCTTCACACCAGGCTACATACAATTTTTATCTGAAACTGTCCCAGAGCGGTTCATGGCTGCTTTCTGCTTGTAAGTGTTGGGGCTAGACCCACGGCATCTGGGTATCTTTGAGCAACAAACAGCCCCATGCCTGATGTTTGGATGCTTAAGTGACTGAAGTGGGTTATATGCAGCTCACTGGTTTCTGCTCCAGCCCTGGGGGAGGCAGGATCCTCCAGACAGTAGGTGCTGCAAGCAGGGAGCTCAGAGGGGAAGCTGAGCCAATGAGGTTTCATGGCTCAGTGAGTCTTGAATTCTTGGCTGCACAAGGGGAAGAGCTGTGAAAGGAAGGGTGGAAAGGCATCCTTCCTTCTTACACGTGCGTTAGCTAACTAACAGCATTTGAGCACTGGAAGTCTCCCTTGAGGTGTGTGATGTGGTGGGAACCCACATTGAACACCAGCACTGAACCAAGCGGATTCTCCAGCTACATGGAAATTACAGGGGACAGCAGCAGCAGCACAACTGCTAGATGTTTGGTTTCCATTTCTTTATCTTGCACACTGCTGCATTTTGTGAGGAGCCTGATCCTGGCATTGAAGGTGTACTTTGAGTGCAGGGACTGGATGCTGTGAGTTGTCAGAGAGGCTTGAAGGAAGAGCTCTTTCCTGTATCACTGCCAGACTGAGGCAAGATTTCGGTGTCGAATGGTTCTGGACAGCACAGCTCTGGGCATGTGGCACAATTCCAGACACCTTCTGGAGTACAAGTAGAAACATAAAGTGTCTAAAGCACTTGGGCACATCAGGGCAGTGCTGGCTGCCTGTGCCTGCAGTTTTGGTACCTCTGTCTCACCAAAACCACATTTGAGAACCTCATCCTTTGTTCAACCTGAGCTTGCATGTTCGGGAGTGTGCCTGCTGATGGAAAGCTGGTCACCAGGGAAGACAATCAGATTTCCCCATGTAGATCACCAAAGAAAGCCCTGAGGAAGAAATGCTTCCTTTTCAGCCTGTTGCTCACCACAAGAGTAAACTTGAGCAAAAGGCTGCTAATACTGGAACCCTGGCCATGCAGCTGTATGACACTCTGCATTGACTTGGCTGAATTCTCTGAGATTCATGAAATTGTCACATTCATTCATGAAATTGACACTGAGAGTGGTATGCTTGGGAATTGTCTGTCCTTTTGTATGCATCTGTCCTGTACATCCCTGCTTGTCCTGATCTGTCTGTCTGAAGCATGACTGTCCCAACCAGAATCTAAACCAGCTCTGGCCTGTTGGATAACTCCATGGTGCGCAAATCTCTGCACCTCCCTGTGCTGCAGAATGCTTTACCCTCAGACCATTTAACTCCAGCACTGAGCAGTGTGGCTGTAACAGTGCGCATGAACTGTCTGGATATTTGCACAGCTTTGTGGGCAGGCTTCATAGCACACGCTGTTTCATGCAGCTGTGGCTAAATTGTTATTAGCTTCCCAGTTAGCAGGTATGAATGCGCCTGAGCTATGAGATGAAGCGTAGAAAAATGTTGGGTTTATATAATTTCCCTGATTAATTATTAGAGCACTTCATGGTCTTTAATGTGTTCATCCTACCAGGAACGGAAGTGGCATTAGCTCCATTTCACAGAGAGGACCAAGAGACAGCAAGGGATGAGACAAAAAGCTTCTGATTTCTCATGTTGGTCTTGGTCCCTTTATCCACAGCCCTTCATTTGGCTCTGCCTATACCGGTGCCTGCCCTAAGGAGTGACCTCCCTGTGTGGAGGTTCATTCACATTGCAGCTTTGCTGATGGATTCAGCCATGCCAAAACAGCTGGCCAGCCCACCACCCTCCAAAAAGATCCTCACAGGATTTAGACCCTTTTACCTTCTTAAAGACCACAACGTGTCCAGCAGACCACAGCCCCTCAAATAACCCCCTTCTGACACAGCAGCTCCTTCTCATTCTGTTCACTGTTCCACCTAGAGATGGAGGCAGCCGCTGTGCCATTAGCATATGCATCTCTCATTGTAGGATGGATAGCTCTCCTTTTTTATGTGCTTGCTAACCCGATCTTTACCGTCACTGGGGCTGGCTTCCAGGTTGTGCCTCCCTTTCTATTTACTTGCTGGTGTGTCACTCTGTCTACATCTATTTTCTAAGCAGTCCTGGAAAAGACTCTGAAAGGGGTAACACAGGTGAAGACAGATGGGTACAGAGTTGCAATGAGCCGTCTGGGTACAGTGCAGCAGGGCACTATTCCTGTTTGCTGTGCATTGCTTGACAGCTCTGTTGATTTTACCACATCAGCAAGGCTGTTTCCATCACCTAGGGCCTGACATATGGACAGTTCACACGAGAGAGAGGTGTAGATCAAGTGAATGAATGACTTGGACTGGGAACCAATCTCAGGAGCTGCTCATAGCCTAGCCCAGTGAAGAGTAAGGTGGCAGAGAGGAAGTAGGACAGCCAGGTGAACCACAGACAGACACCTTGCATGTGCCTCTGCCTCACACAAACCTCACAGCACTTTCAGAAGCCTCTGCCAGAGCCGTGGCTGATGGCGTCTGTGATGGAAATTCATGCTCCATGCAGCCTCCACAGGGTCCTCCCATGAAGCCATACAGCAGAGTTGACAACAGCATGCAGGCAGGCATGATGCAGGGCAGGAGGGATGGAAGGTGAAGACCATCACCAGGCACATCCTGTCTTTGTGCTCAGAGGAAGCCAGCAGAGATCTGCTGAGAAGGTCAATCCTGGATTCACAAGAGCACATTCCCACACTGCATTCAGCAGTTACAGTGGTGGTGAAGTGAGCCCTGCTGTACAGATAGGGCTTTGGTTTACTGGAAAAGGAAGAAGGCTTTTTAGGGGGGCTGCTGCAGGAAGCTGGTGTAACTTGGTACCTTATTGTAGAAAAGTCTGGAAGGCTGCAGGGCTCCACAGACAACAATGTCATAGCAGCGATGGTTGGCAGCTGCTGCACCCACTTACTAAATCTTTGCTAGTCAATACCCTTAGTGGCCCTGAGCAATCTCACTTGAGGCTCCGCACAGCTGCAAATGGCTCTATTTAAGCTCAGTCTTGGTCTCTCCATTGTTCTTTCACATTGCTGTGGGCATATCTATCTCTGGGCTTGTCTCTGAGATGGATCTCAGCAGTACAGGTAATTTGTCTCCTGGAGGGACATTTGGATGCATGTTGCAGTTGTCTGCAGCCTGGCTATGGATGAGGAGGATTTTCTTGTTGCAGCCTGGTTTCCAGCCCTGGTTCTGCTTCCCTTTATCTCTGTTTGGAATAACTATATGGACACTGGACCTGGCTATGTGTGTGCCCTAGCTGGGACTGTTAATGGGACTTCCTTGGGCAGGGATTGCCTCTGCTGGATGAGGGCACTGGAATCCCAGCACTGTCTGTGCTGGGATCACCCTTGGCTCCCAGGCTCCCTTCCTTTAGGGAGCAGCCACCCTCATATTCCTTGATGGTCTCCTGTCAGACTGATATTGTGCATAACTTCCTAAGAGTGCTTGAATAGCATAGAGTTGGACCAAACAAAGGACTTATAGGTTTATAGGTTTCAGGGTCAGTGTTAGGGTAGCCAGTTTTAGGTTTTGGAGAGGGTGCAGAATTCAATGAGGTGTTGGTGCTTCTCCTATTTTCCCAGGGAAAAATAAAGCATCTTAAAGTGGGACCTGGAGCAGCTAGGGTTGTGTGCAGGAAGCAGCCTGAGCCAAGCTCACAAGGAGCAGTGAGCCCGGAGGCTATTTTTACTTCTATTTTTAAAGATGGTGCTTGTGATGGAGGTCTGATAACTCCTACTGTCTGCAGGGTGTAAATGGAGGATATCTGTTGAGTTCAGCCTCCCCTGAGATTCTCTAAGGATCTTGTTGGGACACAAGCAAGCACTGTGCTGTGAGACACTCATGCTGGGCTCCTCCTTAGTTACCAAGAAATGGGCATGGTTAGGGTGTGATTGCTTTAGATACCTCTTCTAGGAGAAGCTAAACTTTGCTATTGTGAGTGCCTGTTTTTCTCCGGTGACTAAATGGAAGTCAAGATGATGAATTAGCACTTAAGCTTACGCAAGTTGTGACCCATGTGGGGTGTCTGGAGCCATGAAAAGGTTGAGATCAGATATGCCTACAGAGCTCAGATGGAAGCATGAGAAAGTGCAGGATGTCAGCTTGGGATGTAAGTGCTTGAATTTCACTTCATTGAGCTGCCAAAATCCTTGTTGGATCTTGCCTGGCACACCTGGCATAAAGATCAAAGCAGGAGCTGAGCCCCTTCTCCTTCAACCCAGAGCCCTTCCAACTGCTTTTTCTTCCTCTTATAATTATGAAACCACTGGCAATGGGGCCATGTAGTCCCTCCCCTTCTTCCCTGCCAGCCTCTCCGACCCATTTCTTGCTCCCTGGCAGACATGGCTTTGGAGTTAATTTCAATACAGGCAATTGTATTTCCAAGATAAATGATTTTATAACTATTTGTTATTAGCTTCTTGGCCTTACTTGCTATTTTAAGCTTATTCTTCAGCATCAAGCTCTAGCAAAATGGACTTTCCCTGCTGAAATTGTGCGTTCAGAGCAGGAAGGAACTTGGCTTTGTGAAGATTTATGTCCCTTTTAAGCTAATTATGTGACTCTTTGTAACAATAAGCTTCAGTTCTACTTTGGATAGTAAAATTTCTCTAAGCAGTTATTTGCCTCAGGCTATAAAGTATCTCCTACTGAAACTCAATGAAATGAAGGAATTCATACATATAAAACTTTGAAAATGCGCTGTTAAAGCCTGGACCCTGTCTTGAGTTGTTTGTGCAGAAGTCTAAGGATGTGGAGATGCAAATACATTGTACGTGCGCCAATATAAGAAACTGCTAATTTCTGAAAAGCACTTCAGGTTACTTAAAATGAGATTTAGATTTTTTCTGGCAGTAATGAAAATGGACCAAAAAAGCCTTCTGTAGGTGTAGGGAAAGCGGAAGATCATTTTGCTGTTCTTAAGAAAATCTGAAATGAGGAAAAGATGTTTCTTTGAGACCAAAACCTTATGATATTTTGTTACAAAACACTTTTCCTCTCACTAATGTTTCCGTTAAACCAAACTTTATTTTCACAGTAAAGACATGCCCGAAGGTTTTAAGCAAAGGTTCACTTCTGCAAGCACTTCATCTTCCTGTTGCTTCATTCTCCCCTTATTTCTTACTTTGTGTGGCTGCTGGGTTTTCTTTTATTTCATTAAAAATGAAGCTAGACGGGCAGCAATAACAAGATCTCTACTGCTGCTGGTGCAGCACCTCCTTGCTGCTCCACGGTGTCCCTGGGTATGCCTCACAGGAAACAGTGGCCAAGGAGAGCTGCCAAGTGCCGTTAGCTTTGGAAATAGAGGAAATGGCAGCAGAGTTGCTGTCCTCCTTCCTGCACATCCAGGGGCAGAACATCATTTTGGGAGGCTTGGCCCTCAGGCACCTCTTGGTCCTGGGAGCTGTGGCCACATCAGGACCTTGTGGACTTGCAGGGTATGTGAGGGAACCCACAGGTTGCTGCTGCACAGGGTGAGTGTTGTGGCAAGCTCTTGTTCCTTGTCAGATCTCATCTGTTCACACAAGCACAACAGCCCTGTGCATCACATCTGCCCTACATTCTCCCCTTGTGAAACTCTTCTGACAATAAACATCATCTGCTTTTCTGCTTTCTTCTCTCACTCAGCTTCCCTACAACCCTCATAAAACCCCCTCTCTGTCCCGATTTCTTTCTCACCAGCACTTGTGTCTCCTCATCAGCTCTGGAGACCTTTTTCTTAGCAGGCAGATCCGCCTTCTTTATCTTTACACTTCCCACGCTTGTTTCCACTACTGTTTCTTACAAGCTGGCTTTTACTTAATTTATTTCCTGTTTAGTTTTCTTTACCTCTCTCCGACCTTTTCCATCTCTGAAATTTTTGCTGTGTGTAGAAGAGTCTTCATCCCTCACAGCATATTCACATGTCAGTGTCCTCCAGGCTCTGGAGGACGGTTCCTGCCTTTGGCTATGTCTGTTTCCACAGCCTTTGCTTTTACTTCACATACCTCTGCACCCCACACATTTTCTCCTCCGCCCCTGGTGGTTGATGAGGATCTGTGCTCACCAGCTCTTCCAAGGTCAGCTCATCTTTCTTTGTCTTCTCTTTGCAGTCCCCTTCTCTTGCCTGCCATGACCTCAGTGATTCATCTTGCACTTTTCTCCTTCCTTATGACACGTGGTCCATCCAGCCCGACAACTTCAGGCTCTGCCTTTCATCCCATGCCCTTTTTCTGATTACATGTATATGTGGCAAGAGTGCTGTTGCACTTCTCCAATGCACATGTGATTTTTTTTCTCAGAAATGGTGGTGTTGTATTTAGCAATTCCCCCTCTCTGTGTTAATACAAATCCACAGTTCTGCCTTCTTTTGGCCAGATATCCACAGTCTGCTGGTTTTCCTGGTCTCTATTCCTTTTTCTTAGAACAGTCTTCTTGACTTTTTAATGTTTCCTAGAGAACTGTTCTCTGCTATTCCCCCTCTCCACCTCATCTCTTGGATAACCTCACAGACGCAAACTCTAACAATTAACTGATGTTAATAAGTAACTGACCTGTCTCCGAACATCCTTGACTTCTATCCTGAACATCCACCTTCATGTTTTTGGTTGCTGACATTTAGCTCCTGATTCCCTGGAAAGAGCCACACCAGCTGATCTTGTCCTTTCAGTTTCCAGTAAACTGCAAACGCGCTTGAACATGTGCATGAGTAGAGCAGCAGGGTGGGAGTGAGCTGGGTCAGCGCTCAGGGGTGCTCATGAGAAAAGGAAAATCTGTCATCTGGCATTACTGTGGGTCCAAGCAAAGCACCAGTGCTTTCAATTTGGAATTGAACAACTTTCTAAGCGGTGTGAAAGTAGGGAGCAAAAAGAGCTTTGTTCTCATAAACCTCAAAGGAGAAATAACTCAGATTAAGTTTACACTTCAACAGGTGGTTCTTTTCTTTATTTTTAACCACTTCATCTGTGTCTGCTTTGAAGGTCAGCCAGTTTCCCATCAGCTTCTCATGGGAAGCTGAGGGTCTTTCAGATTCTCTGCTAGCAATATTCCTTATCAACTATACAATTAGGAAGTAATCAGTAGTTTGGTCTTCTTGGATAAGAGTTTGTGGTCCATCTTGTTGTGATAAGCCTTTATACATATATATATATATAAAATTGTTTGAAAATCTGCTATAATGACCATGTTCCCTCTTATGCAATGCTGCTCTGGTCTGGGGGTTAATCAAATCACCACCTATATTTCTAGAGCCTCACACTGCAACTTGCAAGCATTTGTATACTGCTGCTTGCAGAACTGTGGCTCTGCCTTGGCAATACCAAGGGGTGTTACTGCCAAAGGGTGACTCCAAATTGCAGTTTTGAGGGTAACTTGATAATCCATGAGCAATTTCTCATGACAAGGATGTAAGGTGATGGATGTGGCCAGAAAGGTATGAAACAGGCACAGGTGGGGGTTGTTCTGTACCTGAGCTGTATCCCCAGGTCTGAACCAGGATGGGGAAGGCAGGAGAGGGCAAGCTTGTGTCAGCTGGTTCAATAGTTCGATTTAGGCTACTGCTTTTTGGTTTGTTTTCTTTCTACTCTTGCCATCCTTTTGATCATCTCAGCACCTATTGGGGGGTGACTGTTTTATTGCATGCCAGTAGGTACACTTAAGAAGCATATGCAGTGTTGTCAGGAAGAAACCTGATTTCTACAGGGGTATTTTAGATCTTATTTGGCTGAAAGACAAAAGCTGCTTGGAGCAGTAAATCGGAACCGAACACTAAAGGTTAGGAGTAGCTGATGTCATGTGATGGCTTGAGGATCCTCCAAAGCAGAGGCATTCTCGCCCAGCCACTAAGCTGCTCGGGTCAGTCCCTTCTCCTACCTTGCATTTTCCTTTGTGAACGCAGGATGGCGGCACATGCTTTAGGCGTTAGAATAGTTTTCCTTTACTGCTGGTGCTTGTAATAGGAGATGGAAAAAATATTTATTCCACCCTGCCACAAACCCCTTATCTCATATTCCTTTCCTTTACCAAACTGGAATCCATTCCTTATTCTTCCCCTTCAATTCAGTTCTGCCTTTGTTCCTAATATTGAATTTCCTCCTGGTGTTGCATCCTACTGCTTTGAATTAAAATGTGTTTTGTGCAGGATGGTGCTTCCCTTGTGTAGATAACATGGGTTTGAGGGCTTTACTGATAGTTCAATCTGTAAGGGGATAAATTCTTGCTATGAATACATGGAGGAGGATTTGGAGTGTCTCAAGCTAGCTTGGATAAGCAGCTTTAGCTGAGCTGGTGTTGAAGGGCCCTTATAAATTTCTCTTTTCTTTATGTTTCCTCTACTTACAGGGGTCATGTGGGTGGCAACAATCTTTTTCTTTCAAAGACACAGTCTGTTTTCTTGGTCAGATGTATTTATGGAGGGTGGCTCTTTCTGATGTATTTTACCAGTTCCTGCGAGCCTCTAACATCATCTTGCTATGGTGTCCCACGGCTGCCCTCTGGTGCTGCTGGGGCTCTTGTTACCAGCTTTGTGCTTGTCATAAAGCAGATTTATGCACAGATTCTGTAACCCTGAGTTATTGTGCGCTTTGCTTCATGTTGGTTGTCTTTGTCCATTACTGCATTTGAGAGTATGATCTGGGACCAGACTCAAATTAACACCCCCTAACACTGACATCAGTTTGTTATAACAGACATTTTTAACATGAAAGGTGATTTCTTACAAGTATATTTGCATTCTTCACTAAATGCTATGCAGTTTCTGCCTTGATGCACCGCCTGATTTGACTGTTCTTGTTACGCTTGTACATAAGTTTCATTGATAATATAATGAGAACTTCACACAGGAAAAAACAAGAGAAAGGGCTCTTTTTTCCTGATTTTGCAGCAGCCAAACCCATCCATGCCTATTCCCTTGTGTAGACCAATGGCTTTAGGGCAACAAACAATTTTATGTAATTTGGGAGCATCTTGTATTCACTCTTTCAAGCTTTCTGGAAAGTGGTGCGGGCAGTATGTAGGAGATGCGAAAAGGAGCTGCTCTCTGGAACATAGGTGGCTTAAATTATCAATTAGAATGTATCAAACAAGTGATTTCAGGGGAAATTTTGAGCAGCTTGCTATTCCCCCAGACCCTTACTATCTTTACTACCTTGCTTAGTCTTTTGGTTAACTTGAGCAGTACAGAACTGCACTCCAAAGATGCGGCTGCACTGCCTTCAGGAAAGCCAAAGATCACTTGCTTAGTTTAAAGAAAACACAAATGCACAAGCCAGATGTGGAGCTAGAAATGAAGATGGCTGAAGGAGGCAGGAGCATGTAAAATGTAAGGTGTGAGCATTTTCTCACTGAGAATGCATGTATGTACCTAGCTACCTGTATGAAGAATACCTTCTAACAAGTGTGGGGAAATAAACTACTACTGGCTTTAAAACATGTTAACTCTAATTAAGAGCATGTTAATGAAAGGGAATTTTGTGGATTTTTCCAAATCTAGGGTTGGTGCACACATCATCTGAAAACTGAAGCACATACCTGGGGAGAGTGGTGAAATCGGAATCCGATCTGCATTCAAATAGTACCAGTGGAATTATGACTTGTCACCTTGCTGGGCAGAAAGCAAGCCTTGGAAACAGGGACAGGCAGGAGCTGAGTGCTGCAGGGAGAATGCAGTTTGTTTGGGAGTGGGGGCGTTAAGTTACCCATCTACTCATCTCTGGTCATCAGAGCTCCCCTAATAGGTCCAAGACGGAGCGGAGTTTGCAGTTAGGATGTGGGTCGTGCTGCTGCACAGCAAACAGGCTCAAGCAAGTGTCTAGAGAACTGCATTTTGCAGAAACTGGTGTCAGTGCTGCTGCTCAGGGAGAGTTTGGATATGGAGCAAAGCCTGGGCCCTGAGGGGCTGCCGAGCAACTCAACTAGTGATTAATATCTGCCTTCCATAGCACTGTGTAAGCTCTGTGGAGCACCCACTGCAAGGGAGTGAGGCTTCAGTCAGTTTGATGGGGAGGGTGATTGAAATATAAACCTGTAGTAACAGGTCAGCGATGTTCTGCTCAACAGAAAGCTGTTGAGGGATCTTGTTGTCTTGTGCCTTTATTTATGCCTAATAATTCCCATATTTAGGGATTATTGTATATGTGTGTGTAGTGGTGAGGAGACAGTTGCCTGATGCCTTAGTCGAATATCACTGTAGGGGGTTGAGGGGGTTACTGGAGCAAGTTGCACTAGCAGTGGTGTGTTTATTCTTCCCAACTTCTTGCACCAGCACACAGCCATTTCTGTAGAAGAAAACAGGATGTGCTGGTGGTGTGGATCGTTTATGGGCTGGGAAGCTTTGGTGTAGGAGTTGATGACATCAGTGACTCTGGACATTTTCTTTGTAGTGCCTGTGAGAATTTCGGCCCATGATGGGGAGTGTGCTATAAAAAAGTGACTCACTTGTTTAACTTCTCTTCCCATTTCATGCTTTATGTTCTGTTTTCCATTCCTATCTATTTGACATCACCTCTGCCTTCTGCCCCTTTGTCTTCTCTCTAGCTAGCTCTTTCCTTCCCACTAGTTACTGTAAGTTTTCTTTTGCTTTACCTCTTTCTATTTGCCCAAGCCCGTGTCTGTCTTCATGTCTTTCCCAGATGCCTGCACATCTCCTTTTCACCTCTGTTCCTTGCGCCCTCTGTTCCCTTGGTATAAGATGTCTTCAAGCTCTACCTCATCCACTTTTTAGTTAGAAGCATTCAAGCCATCTAACCAGTTCATATTAGCTGATCCCCCCTTAGTGCTGATTCTCCTAGGATCTCCTGCAGGATAATACATTTAACTGAGTAAAATCAAGCTAATGGGTTAAGTTAAGGAGATGCTTTTGGGGAGCACCAGTTGCCAGACAATATCCAGATGGATTTCCAAGAGCTGCAAAGCCCATACTAGGGCTGATTTTGCCTTCAAAAGTGGTGTAGGATACTGAGCAGGACCTGCCTAGAGTGGGTGATGACACCTCTGTGTCTGCAGTGTGGCAAAGTGCACAAATGCAGGCTGCTAATGAGCACATTCCTCTTCAGGGTCCCCCTCCAGATGGCAGACAGAAAAGTGTTGGGCTGATGCTCATACCTGATCCTGTCTCACCAGTCCTGCAGAGTGCAAGGAGTATTGTCTGCCCACTGATACCAGCCAGCATCACCACTGTGGTTACATCCCCCTGCTTGCTGAGTCATGCCTTTGGATCAGAGGTAAGCAGTCAGCACCCAGTTGCTGTCTATGCAAACCTCCTTTTTGGATGTATTATGCTCTTATTGTTCATGCAATCTGAATGAAAAAGATGTCTCATGTTTTAAAGTCTTACTGTGAGTGGGATACTTTTGGTTTTGTTTGTCATGATGTCCAGTGCACCCTCTTAGTGACTCTCAAGAGAACAGGGGAAGGTACATGGGAGTGTGCTTAAGAATGTTGTTGCTCCCTGTACCAGACACATATCCCCACCTCAGTGCTCACCTGAAATGTGAAACAGAGCTTCAAAGACCAAAGAGAAATAATGGCATTGCCTATAAACTAAATTCTTGATAGTTCAAAGTAATTGCACAGCTGTTGTCTCAAGCTCTTACATGAAATCATATGTGTCAGCAGTGGTTTAGCACCATGTGGCCAGGCACATTGATGGCTATGGTAGGATCACCTGAGTATTCACAGCCAAATAATGCCCAGCCGCCTCCTTTCCACTGCTAGATTTAAGTACTGAGTTTTTGGAGGAGAAAGACAATGTTGCTGACATCCAGGCTGTGGAAGCACTCATGCACAAAGGTCTTGTGCTAGTGCAGGGAGTGGTTTGCTGCTTCAGGTGTCCAAATAGCAGGAGTTTGCAGACTCTGGACATTATGCCTTATTTTGTTGTACAATTGTACCTTACGCAATTTGGTGTCAGAGGGTTTTGTTGCTGTTGTAGGAAAAGCTGCCTTACTTCTGTGGCTGGGGGAAAGTACTCTGTACAAACAGCTCCTGCTCTGATACAGAAATATAGTATGTAAGGAGCAGGCTTCTTGGCATGACCCTGAGCTAGAGCTCACTTCTTCCAAGCTTGGGGCCAGCTCAGCAGAGAGCTCTCTTGAGGCTGACTTCCCCCCCTCTTTCATTATGGGGAAATGGCTTCAAAGGTCTCTGAAGGTGGTTGTGTTTAGGATCAGCATCAGTCTTACCTGTGTCACTGCTCTGAGCTGAAGCCACAAATGAAGGTGTACTTGCTTGGAAATGGTGTGCAGTGCACTGGCCAGGTTTTCTGTATATTTCTAAATAAAAAGTATAAATGACAGTCCTTCAGGTAATGGAGAAAACCCAGACTGACTCCAAAGGGAGGTTAGTTTCCTGTCAGCAGTCTGTCCTGCCTCTTCCTCTGCTGATCGGTGTACCTATAAAAGATAACTTCAACATTATAACTTCAAAATTAGGGACTTCAGCAGAGAAGACTAAGAATATTTCTGCATGATTCTCCAGAGTATACACCCCTGAATATAAAGTGTCCTTTGCTCTCTTGCCCTACATCTTCATACAACAGCTTGCTCCTTCCATTAGCAGTGGTTTAAGTGGCATAGGCCACACAGTGAGAGGAGACCAAAAATTTGCAGATCCTAAAGTGAAGGATTTTCATATTGGAGGTTTTATTTTCAAAAAGATCAAGCTTAAAAATAAGCTTTGTTTTTCTTGTGTGCTTGGCATCAATTTCTTTTAGAATTAATAATAATAAGATATTTAAATAATGACCTTTCCCCTTTGCCAGCCTTCTCTGCTATCTTGAAGCTAGCTTAAAAAGAGTTGCTATGGTAATTCAAACTTGCAGGGCCAAATGCACAGGATTAAAGTTTGACTATGAATCAAGAAACAAAAGGAACTGGATGAGAAGTCTCTTTATCTGAATACACATCTTCGCCAGTGATCACTTGCAGTCAAAATTCCTTCCCCGATTTCCTGCTGGAGACAAAGCTGCAATCCTGGCTGCAGTAAAGAGGAGCTAACAAAACCTATTTTTTTTGTTGCTATGGTGCTGCGAATAAACAGCCTTTTTTAGGACAGTCTCCAAAATACCAGTGGAGCTTGCTAGCTAACATGCAGTCACTCAACCTGTGAATTGTCTGCATCCCTTTGTATTTTCATTATCCTGCATTTCCTTAGTTAAAACATTGTTTTCCATATGGGGATGGAGCTTCCTTCCTCATTGCTTTTCATGCTTCCAGTGTGAACAGTGTGAATCAGAAACCTGCTGTCTACCACCAGCTTTTTTTTCCTGAGAAACTACGAGGGTACCTGGCAACCTCTGTGATCACTTGTGTTTAGGCAATTGCTCCTTGAGATCTGAATGTGTGCAATGCTGTGATACTGAGCTTCATCATTTCTGAAGTGACTGGGGAGAAGAATGGTTTGGAAGAATTATTTTCCTTAGTGTTGTGAAATAACTGAGATGAGAGGGCTTTTCCCATGTGGTGAGGTCACACTCAGACTGCTCTGTCCTGTGCAGAGCAAGATGTGACCTCGAGCTGCAGGATCTTAACTGTATTTGATAAGCACCTTGCAGTTCTGGCTTAGTGTGCTATAAAGCTGAGATGTGCAGCTGTGGAATATGCTCGTTTACTTCAAACTCTGCAAGAAAAAGGAGTAAATTCGATCCCTGTTCCTTGACTAGAGCCCTTAAATTCGATCTCTGTTCCTTGACTAGAGCCCTTAAATTCGATCTCTGCTCCTTGACTAGAGCCCTTAGGTTTCTTTCTGTAGCAGCCAAAGACAAAGCCAGTAAAAATATATCCTGTTCTAGCCATTGGTCTCCCCTTGTTCCAGCTGCAACTGTGTGCTCAGCCTTGCCAGATGAAATTTTACTGCTAGAGCTTGGGCTATGTAAACAAGCTGGGTTTCTGAGGAACTGCTTTAAATCTCCTGTGTTACCCATCTCCCACTGCTGAAATACTTAGCAGAATAGCAAAGGAAAGAGCAGCCCAGAAGAGAGATGTGAAAACCCAACCAACAGTGGCTGCTGAAAGCCTGTTTGCTCAGAGCCCTACGTGGTGTTTGCTGAGATTTCCTGTTTGAAGCATAGAGATGACTATTGTGGTGATCACTGTTAACAGATAAAGATTGCTTTTAATGGTGAGATGATATAGCTAGAGAAGTGCTGCATGAGTTGGGGTGATTGAACTGTTGGAATATAGACTGTTGCTTCTGTAAAAGTATGTGAAAGCATTGAGCACATCCTTTAAGAATAGAGGCCATGTCCTTCTTTTCTGCAAAGCATCCAGAGAACACCTCCATCTGAGACTGGGAAAAGAGTGGTTAGGGGCCCAAACAGTCTCTTGTCAGGATGCAACTCTTGCTTTGGATTCTCCCTAAATACAGAAAAATAAAGAAATAAAGGCCCTACTTTTGAGAGCTTCCACACAAAAGTCACTCTTGAATCAAAGGGTAATTCAGCTGTAGCTGTGAACTCCACACACCGTGAACCTGTGTGTGACCAGAAACTTTTTTCATACATCTGCTGCATAGATTTGCTTGTAGTGTTTCCTTTTTCTATGGAGATGTCCTTTCTGTATCATGGTACTTCAGTACCTTCCTGTAAGTGCTGTCTGTGTCTGTGCTGCAGCACGTTTGCCCAGTGCTGGGGCTAGGCACTGGTCTCCCTGAAATACCTGCCAATTCTAATCTGCAGCTCAAGTGACTTGGCATCATTTGTCTCAAAGACCTTTGGTATCCTCTACCTCTGTGCATGCCCCAGATACTTATATTTATCTTTGCCTGATTAGGGGTCCTCTGCTGCAGAGTTCTGTGCAGATGTTTCTTTATTTAAAGCACACTTTATTGAAAGGAAGGAAAGGACAGACACATCCAGAGGAAGGAGGTGTTTTTCATAGCATCGCTTACTCTGAAGTGCTGCCGATGCCAGGAAAATGCTCACATTGCTCATAATTCTTTGTCTCATTTGTTCTTCCCTCCTGTTCCCCACTTCCAAAACCCCACCAACAGGAGTTCCCTGCTTCCTGACTTACTAATTAAATCTCTCTGCCTTCAATAAACTAAGAAAGTCTATCAATGAAGTAGTATGTGGTCAAATGATGGCTGGAACTGCTCAGCAGGAAATTTGGTAGGAAAATACAACCTCAGCAGCTTAGCAGGCTTATTTTTAGGGCCTGTGAGCTTGTTTAACTCTGAGATGCAGACTGTCAGATTTCTATTGTCAAATGGCTTGTGTCCCACCAGGCTGAATCAAATCAGTGACTCACGGACAAGGAGGAATCGCTTTGGCAGTGGGTTGCGATTTTCTTTCCTCCTCCAGTCTAAGATGTGAAAAATGATAAAACTTGTTTGCAAAACTAATTTCCAGCTTGCTCTCATTGGAAAAATAATATATATATAGTGCTTGTAATGAAAGAAAAAAACCTCAACAAAATATCACATTGCAAAATTGTTTGCAAAGCACCTGATGTATTGAAGTTGGGTGTTGTTGCATTTGGCATGGGCTGGCCCTGCTCATGCTCTGGGCTGGCATCATGCAAGCTAAGCCCTGAATGGGAACAACAGGGACATGTTCGCTCAGTGCTGTTCCTTGGCGAGCAATCCCTGAGAGAGCTGGGATTTATTAAGCCCACAGCACTATACTGAGGCAGGGACAGGGATTTCAGGTGTGAGCTGGCTGACATCAAGCCAGCTTGGCAAGTGGATGTAAATCACGTGGAAGGTTCAAATCCATATGTTGTTTAGGAAAATTCTAATTCCAGGACATAACCTCGCTCATCTCTCTCAGCCTTCCTCTCAAATCTTTAACCTCCTCTGTAGTACAAGCTACTTCTAGAAGTCATTAAAATTAGTTCCTTGAGATACATACAGGATTGTTTTGGACTTCTTACTGTTCTTGCTGCTTACCCTCTGTCCTTTAAAGCATTGTGTGCAGTTGGATGCAGGCTGGAATACAGTGAGGGCACACTTTTAGGCCATCACCTATAGTGATGAGAACCTTACATCATCTCTGGTGGGTTTTGCATAATTACATCCTCTGGAGCAGGTCAGAGGTTTTGTGCCTTGCATCAGGGCAGCAGCTGGGCAGTACAGGGTGTGAATCTCTTACAGCCCTCCTTTATCTCACACCCAAGTTTGTGGTAAGACCTATGGAAGCCCGTGTTAGCAGGGCTGGAAGGCAGTGAGCCACAACCCCAGGGAGGGTTGTTTCTTCAGGTTTATAGCATCGTGCAAAGATCCTGCAAGTCCACTCAGAAGTTACTTAGAAGGAACCAGATTTATGACCTTTGTTTCTGTTTATAGCAGTCACCAAGAGGTGTTTGAATCTAATGACCTGTCACCTTGCCCAGCAGGCATGCTGTTCAGAGCACTGGTTCCCTTATGTGTGAGCTTTCTTCTCTGCATTGGTGTGCACAGGCATTGCTGTCTGGCAGCAGTTCAGGCATCAAGGACATGAACTGTCGCTGTCAGCATTGAATTATACTTGAGCATGGCCTTTAAAATGAGTATGAAGCTTCTCAGTCTAATACAACATCTTGCTCTGTAGGTCTCATCAATGAGGAAAAAGATAGAAGGTCTTGGCTGAAGGTACAATTCAAAACTTTAGTAGTAGCCTACCACGGTGTGATGCTTCTGCTTGTGGCAAGCTCATATTGGTTCAGCTTTCAACGACTTACGTACTGAAGGGTCTGTTGTGAGTTCACAGTTTGGTAACTATGAGTTTGTTTACTGTTTACTTTTAAAGAACTGATTGTGAATTTCTTCTTGAGCTTGAAAGTGATTATCCTGATTTTTTTCCTCTATGTCTGATCCACACACTCAAACTGTACTGCTTTGTCTAACAGCAGTGAAGTGATAGCTGTCCCTCCTCAGCTTCCCGATAACTGCGAAGGATGCTGTTAGCAGTATAGCTTATATCTTTTCCAAGAGCATATTGCTGTATCAGCAGAAAGTACTCTGATGTTATGAGAGCTGGAGTGCAAATCCAAGCAAGTTAAGACAACTAAGTAAAAATGGAGTATCACTCAGGCTTTCAAGGGGCGGTTGCACTAGATGATATTTAAGGTTCTTTACAGCCCAAACAATTCCATGATTGTTTGCTGAGGATGTTAGCAGCCAGTTAGCTATGCAGTGTAAATGTGTGTAATGGCTTAATTTCTATACTGAACAGTGAAACAGTGTTTGAATCCTTTTGATAATTCTGGTCTGGGCTACAGATATGCTGCCTTTGGAAGAGACGGCTTTGAGATGCTAATCCTATCAGCCAGAGAGTTTAAATGTTTGGGTGTTGTATTCAAGACTTAATGGAAATCAAAATCTACCTCTGCTGCACACCTACCCTTTATTTTGACAAAGGGACTCTGTGATGCACTGACCTGAGCTGCAAAGTTGGTTTTAAAAGATCCTGTTGCCTTACTCCCATGGACACTCTCCCCTCCGTTGTGCCAGCACAACTGTTGATGGGATAGAGCTGTTAATGGGAACCTAGTTAAGTGATCCAGGTTAAAAATAAACCCCTATTTTGGGGGGAAGTGGTGGAAAGAAGGGTTATATTTAAATCCGATCATTGTGGTGATCTGGTAGACAATGTGACCTCCCAAGCAGTTGTTGCAGCTCAAGGGCAGTGGAAGAGGCAGAGAGTTGTGCAGAGAGAAGAATAAGTGGCAGTCTCTGAAATCAGTTTCATTGTCCTCCACTCTTGGAAAAAGGAGTGAAAATTGAACTCTGAACCCTGGTTTCAGAGAGTTACAATTAACTAGCATAAGTAGTGTTTAAGGGGGAGTTGTAGGATAAATACTTGGGAATGACTGACTGCTGCACAACGGTGTCCCACAGGTACCTCCCCATCCTCATTTCTACCTGTGATCCCAAGCTGCTATGCTAGTTTGTGATAATGAGATAATATACATGGGAAGAGGATAGGAATCTGAACTGCCAAGCCATGGTCATATTTATGGCTGTACTAACACCATGACAAATGGGTCTTACCAATATTCTCCTCTCTCTTGGGTTGGGATGGCTCTATTGCACAGGTATTTGTAACACATGCAAGTGGGAGTGGGGTTGGAAAATGAAGAATCATTCTCATGAGCAATGCTGAAGGAGGATGCATTTAAAATTACACAATTTGTAATGCAAAATCGGTCAGTGGAGGAATTTTAATAAGAACCCTTGGCCCTCTGCTCTGTGGCCTTCTAACTGTACGCAGGCCAAGTGACCACTGCCAACAGTGAAAACAGTGTGACTAGGGACCAGAAACAGATATTACTGCAAGAAGAATGTTTAGCAGGATGTGATTGTTGGACTTGTGACTGAAATCTGTTCTTTAATGAATGTGAACCCTTTTCCTACACAAATCTGAAAATGAATCAAGGTCTTCTCAAATTACTTCCTGGGTATGGTTGCAGCCAGGTAGTTACATGCCTAGCTTTATACTGGTCTTAAGAAGTCATTTTGAGTACTTGATACTGCTCGTGTGCAGGAAATACTGTTTCTTTTCTGGTAACTCTGTGGTTGTAGAAGCAAATCTCAACTCCATTGTAACTTCAAGCTCTATGTGAGGGGTGCTGATCATGCTTATATAATATATAATTATTATAGCATTATTATATAATGCATGTTTATAACCAAAAATAGCCTCTTGCTTGAAACTTTACCGTCTTACTTAGAACAGCATGGTCAGCATCTGACCTGGCTGAGTCCTGCCTTGTGCTTTCACAAGACTTTATTGTGCTGGGTTATTTTCAGTCCAGGTTGTGAGTGCATCAGTGGCCACATTCTGCACAAGGCTGTCATGTACAGTGACAGTGCATGCTGGAATTTGTAACATTAACAATGACAGTAACGACACTGTCAGAACAGAGATTGTTTGGGTTTCTTTACTTGTGTAACCTATTCAAAATTTGTAAACGTTCCCCAACGCAAAACTATCCATGCAGCAGAAAGTCATCCCCCCCCAGATATCTCAGTATGCAGATCTTATGCTGTGCCATGGGGTGCCTCTGTTTAAAGCACTTTCCACAGCTAATACTGATTCAGGATATGAAATAACACCTCCACTGTGTATCAGCTGCTAAATCAGTGTTGCTAATATGGTTTTCAGACTCCTTGTTGAGATCTTACTCCTTTTTAAGATCTTATGGCTCACCTCTGCTGAGATGGCTTTTCTGCTGTCTCATTTCCAGATATAACAGTTTGATGCCGGCTTTGGAAGCAGCACAGTCCTTCCACTGGTCAGAAGGTACTTCAAGATTAATTTTATTCTGTTAGTGTGACACAAGCTTTGTGCCATGGTTGAATTTGAAATTAACCAGTACACCAATTCTAGAAAGTAATATTCCTTTTCCCTTACAGATATCTGCCCTTTCACTTTCAAGCAGCCCAGCTTGACCTGGTTATCCTATGCAGGAGAGGGAGATGGGAACCTGGGAAACAAATTTATTAGTTTCAGTGGCAGCTGCTTTGGTCTTATCTGTTTGTTGTTGTCTGAAGATGCTCATTCTGAGGTGATCTAGTGAATAAGTTCCAAGAAAGTATTCTGTGACTGTAGAGCTGATTGAGGTAATGATGCACTGCCTCAGAAGCTGTGGGATTTGTATGAAACAAGAAAAAGGAATAACCAGTTACCCATGCTTATGGTTTCCAGGAAATTCTCTATGTGTGCTGGATGTACTCGAAGTTTGAGGACTACAGAAAAGCTTTAAATTTCAATATTATTCCAGTTATTATGTATATTTATAGAAGTCAGAGTAAAAGAACACATTCACACATACAGTTTTTCTGGAGGAAACTTTCCTTTTTCATCATGCACACACTGGCACACAGATACATAAAAGAGCAAACAGTGTGAAACGTGTGTTGTTCAGTTCTATTTACATTGGTCAAAATCCCCCAGGTGGAGAAAAGCCGGCACAGGGTTTCCTTAAGTACTGGGCATTTAAATGGCCTGGGAAAATATATACACAGTGATCCCAATGAGAAACCACCTTATTCTTCTCTTGTCCCAGTGTTTTCGATGTGCAAGTGTCCTGTTGGTTTTGCATGTAAGTTTAAGAATTGAACCCAAGAACAGCCAGCAGTTTTAAACATTATTTTAAAGTGACCATTTCCAAAGAAAAAGCCAGCAACAGAGCTCTGCTTTGCTGTGAGATGTACCTGGTTTAAGACAGTGATTCTAACCTCTAAAAACTACAAGATTAAGTTTGTGTATTTGCTGACCAACTTTTCCCTCACCCTAGCAGGAACTGGAGAAGATTCCAGCAGCTGGAATCAGTACCTAGAGAAAAGGATCTTTGACCACTGCTGTGGGACATAAAAAAGGTGTTTTGAGTAGATATTTCTCACTTTCTAGGCTTTTTGAGTCCATCATCTTGAACCTTACACAAACTAGTTTTCTAAACAAGGTATCTCTGTTGCACAGCATCTCTGGGGTGATTTGAGCTACAGTCTTTAGTAGTACAGAGAGCAAAGGCACAGCTTGCACGCAGACAGGGGTCTCAGGGGTAAGCTTGAGTTCAACACTGGGAAGTTAAAAATGCAGCTTTTCTGGCATTAGTGGGGGAACCAGGGCTTGGGCTGCTAATCTTCTTGGACTTCTGATCAGAATAGCTCCGCCTCTCTCTTTAGTGCTGAGCAATGAAATCTACTTACTGAAATGAGGACTGGTTTGTTTCTGTTCTTAAATCCCACCCAAGTTACTGTTTGCAGCCTGTCCTTTTGAATGCAGCAAAGCTTTGGGGTTATCCTGTGCTGAAGGCTAACTTTTGGCAGGGAGGCTCAGCCTGGCTTTTGGTGCCTGATACCAGCAGAAAAGGACAGAGAAAGTAGAGTGGCTCTCTTAACCCTTTCTGAAGGATGGTCCCCTTTGTGCAGCCAGCTCCTGCCTTCTTCAAATTGTACATTGTGTAGACACACACAGAAACTGCTGTTACTGCTGTCCCTGAGACAGCATTTCAGAGTTGGTCATTTCCTGCCTGCTTTACAGCAAATCCACCCCTTGGGAATGACATGGGGTGTTATAAAGAAGCCCTTGAGGGAGACCAGCCTCTGAGATCATTAGAAGTGTCGTATGATCTTATCAGTGTGATAGATCCCTTTTCTCCTTCACCAGATCTTTGTCAGAGGGAAGTCCTCTCTGAGTTATACAGCAGTTCTTTCTGGGTAGAGGGCAGGGAGGGAGAGCAGACTGTCTTGCTCCACCATCCATTCAGCACAATAGCGAGAACTTCCTAAAAACATAATAGGGATATTTGTAGAAGGACATAGAGGCCGAACCCATGCAGCAGGTCTGCAGTGAGTAAGGTTAGGAGGAACAAAGCCTTGCTATCTGATGAGCAGCTGTGTGCTTGCACAGCCAGCACAGGAACTTTTCACCTTACTTACCTAAGGAGCCAGTACACAACTTCTGTATGTGACCTGTGCTGCCTCCTTGCCCTTGCATTTCATAGACTTGAGCCTGCATAGTTAGCATTGATTCTACAAAGCTGATGAAGACTTACCCTGTCCCACAAACATCTGGCACTTTGCATCTGATGTAAAGCCTGGTATGTTACTAAGAGAAGCTTACTGCAGGAGAACAGGCTTTCATGGTGTTTCTAGCAGAATCATAGGATAGTTACGGTTGGAAATGACCTTAAGACCATCTAGTTGAACCCCCCTGCCATGGGCAGGGACACCTCCCACTAAATCATGCCACCCAAGGCTCTGTCCAACCTGGCCTTGAACACTGACAGGGACCGGTTAATACAGTAACACTTCCTCCCATCATGACATCTACCATGAACGCTTAGGCTGCTGTGGCATTTTGCATAGATGTGCATACACAAGGGTGAGTTTGGGCAGAGGTGTTTCATACTGCCTTTCAGAACATCAGCTTTCCAGCTGGGAAATGACTTGCAAAGCTTGTAGTGAGCTTACAGTGAATGAATGGCATATGGAGGACTGGGAATAGGAAAAGTGAGCTGGCTGGGAGCAACGAAATGCTTGATAAATGCTGAGAGGGTTGCTGGATCCTGTTTCTCAGCTTCAGATAGGTAAAGGCACTGACTTCTAATTAATTTGATTTGTGCTTTTAAACTCATAGTTCGGTGTGTGCTGTTTGACAATAGCCCTTTGTCAGATGGGAGCAGGAACACTCAGCTGCACCTCGGCCAGCAAAACCGTGAGTCCACTTTTCCTTTACTGCCATCACTCCATCCAGATTGGCTTTACCAACATCTGAAAAATTGCTTTTCCTCCCTCTGAATGCATAATTGGTTATTTGTACGCAAATATTTACTTGGTATACCTGACCTAGAAAAAAAAGATTAGTCAAGAACTGCCCTACCAGATGTGAGTGTCAGTCGACATATGATCTCCAGATAATTTATAAGGGATTAAATTACAAAATAATGAATCTTTTCAGTAAGCGTTTTGGCACATGATGATAGCATTACATTTTATGTGAGAATATTGACCGCAGCTCTTGCCTCATAAAACTGCAAACAGAAATCTGTAAGCATTGGCAGTAGTTTCACTTAGAAAAAGACACCCATTATGCTCAGATTACAGTCAAGCTGTGTACGTACAGCCTGGAGGTAGTCCAGTCACACGCAGTTCTTTCCCCTCTCTCCTTTAGCATGTTCATAAGAAGCCTAGACAGTGGTTTCTAGGTTAGATGTATTTTCTCTTCCCTTGGATTTAACTGGAGGAGAGCCTGCAGAGCAGAAGGTCTTCCAGGATTCTTGCGAATGAGAGATTCCTCTGCCATATTCTGCCCTTGCTCACCCACAGTGAATGAGCACCCACCATGTGTGTGAGAACAACCATGTCCCCTGCAGCTTCCAAACCTCATGTCACTCGGGAATCTCACCGATCTGCTTCTTGTTTGCAAGTGGAAAGGAGCAATTTTAAAATCAGATTTGCAAGCTGACAGTTACATGTTGTTCATGGAGAGTGAGCATGTAAACAGGCTTCTCATCTCTCTTTGTAAAGCTGAAATGATAACAGGGCTTTGCCTTGGAGAAGAGCACTTGCTAGTGGTCCATATAATTTTCTTGCAAATAAGAAGACTGTTTCAAATGCACCTTAGCTTTTTAGTGAATCCTTCCCACTCAGTTCTCTCTCCCATCTACAAAAATGGAGCTCTCTTCTCATTAAGCGCAATTTTTAACAACCAGTTAATGGTAGGGCAATGGAACGTGCCCTACGTCCCTCACACAGCTTAGGATGTGTCAGTTTTTGACAGTTTCACCACTCCCTCTCCCCCCCTTGACAGTGCTGTGGTGCAAAGGATGCTTTGCTGCATACAGAAAACCCTGCTTGTATCAAAGCCTGTAAAATCCCTCTGGCCTCACTTTGCGCTTTCATTGAAGTTATGGCAACAGCTTCTCTGAAGTGCATACATCTTATGGCAAGTGTTGAAACAGGCTCATCAGCCAAAGGAAATACAAACTTTAAAAAGCCCTCAAAACATTTTGCTTCGGGCCTTCATGGAAGGAAAGGGGCATGGCACTGGCTTTCACTTCACATATGGTTGAATGGCAAACACTGATGCTTTTTCAAACACAGCTCATTGCTTCTGTTTGAGCTAAACTTTTCCCAGATGCTGACAAATTCACTGTAATTGGCTGTGCCCTGTCCTGCCACTGTGCCTCATTCCACTGAGTAGTTTGGATGATCTGTCCTTGTGTTAGTGTTTTGTTTCTGCTCCAAAGGTGCTGGTGTCTGAGGTTTAATATACAGCAAAATACTTCCTAAGACAGCCTTATGTGCAAGTTTCTAGTAAATATAGCTATAGTTTAAAGATGAGATAGGATAGTTTGGTTGCTCTCATACTCCCTGCATATGTTGAGTTCATCATAGATTTTTCTGCATTCAGAGCCAAAAGTAAGAGGCACTAAATAAGCAATAGTCATTTGGGGGCTAAACCAGAATAATCTCTGGGGTTTGTCCAAGCCTCGGTAAGTAACTGAGTTTGAATAAAAAAGTGAATGTAGTGCTGAATAAATATTCCCTTCAAAGCATTAACGCTTTTCGCAGACTTTAAAAGCCTCTGCTGCTTTAAGCAGTCATCACATTTGATGAGCAGCTCTCAGTATCCCAGGAGACTTGATCTGAGAGACTTTAGACAAATAGTTGAGTGGAAAACATCTGTTAAATTAATATTTTGTCTGTCTCTTATTTGGCAATGTAGTCCTAGAAAGTAGTTCCATGCTGTACTGTGGAAAAGGTAGAATATTGATCTAGATGTATGGGTCAAAAAATGTAGATTACTGATCTGCATTTTCAGCAGTAAAATTTCTGCTG
This sequence comes from Psilopsiagon aymara, assembly GCA_024733675.1. Classification (NCBI taxonomy): domain Eukaryota; kingdom Metazoa; phylum Chordata; class Aves; order Psittaciformes; family Psittacidae; genus Psilopsiagon; species Psilopsiagon aymara. Next base: position 53,482 of record JANRGW010004900.1, on the reverse strand, counting down.
TTGTAACTTCATACATTTTCAAGTCATCTTTTCATTTGTATTACACTTCAGGATGAATCACCTGTTAAGGTCAGTATAGCTTCAAATGTGAAACAGTGGCTAAAGAAATTAATGATCTAGTAAAGCACGATGATACATAGGCAGATAACTTTCCATATATTTCTATAATCTCTATATAAAAGGAAAAGCAGGATATCTAATGATGAAAAAAGAAAATATTGCTGTAACTAAGAGTGTGGCTTGGCTTACTTTTGGAGCTTTCTTGAGACCTTGCAGTTTAATTAGTTGACTGTATAGAGAAAACCACCAAGCAATCACTAAAAGATCTTCTCTTAATTGGGTGCTTTGACACCAATTGTCTGTATCCAGACAAGCTCTTCAGTAAGGTCAGTACTCTAATTCTTCTGCTCCTCAGCTGCACTCAATTTCCATAGCAGTGGTTTGCCCTTGCAAGGACTCTGGGGTTCCAAGACTTGTCTTTCAGCTGACTTCATAGTCTAGCCCTTTCCAGAAACAGTCATATAAAATCTTCTGGGACATAAAAGCCCAGGTGCAACCAAGCAGCAATGAGCCCTTTACTCCTCACTAGAGGTGGCATTTAAAACAAACTCTTAATCTGACAAAGATGAAATTTCTTACTCAAAGATATTCTCATTATTTTTCTCTTCTATCACCACGTAACTGTTTTGCCTACTTTCAAAACAACTGTTTACACTTCAAAGCTCTCCACATAATAAATTCAGCATGCCTGCATCTTGCAAAACCAGGAGGTATACTCTTTCAGTGAAATAAGGGAAAGCCAAAAGCTTTTATTATGTCTTTAAAAGCAAACATACATATTGTGTGAAGTTATTGTGTTAACGTACGATGATGCATCTTCAGAAGGCACAAAATATTGGCAGGTATCATTAAGAAAATTAAATTTTCTATTTCCCAACTGGTTCCATGTAAACTGCTGGGGGAAAAAAATACCAAATGTTGGCATGTTCTGATTAAAGAAGCTGTTCTGTTCCTTCATCTGTTGGCACATGTGTTGCTACCTATCCATGATCTCCAAAGGGAGATCCATTGGGATTTTTGTATTTCATGTTCACCTATTGCATGTGATGGGACCATCCCAGTGCTAGGGATTGGTCCACCTGTGTTGCTATCCAACAGCAACTTCATTCACACCATGTGTGTGAACCCACATATTCTGAAACAACTATTTCACACGTGGTGTTAATCAAAAGTTAATGGGGGAGAACTCAATGTGTAAACATCTTACTAGAAATGAGATTCAGATGTTGGGTCTCCTCCATTTGTAATAGCCTGGTCACTTATTTCATCCTGTGGTGCTGGTAGTGCAGTCTTTGTTAGAGCTGTCTCAGTCTTGAAAAGAGAATCCATTTTTATCTGGGTCTTTAGGTTGAAGGACTTCTGGAAGGATTCTGACGTAAAGTAATAGATGAATGGGTCAAAGCAGCAGTTCATTGTTGCAATGCACAGTGTGATTGGGTACATTGTCCTAGCAAACCTCTCCAAGGAGCAGTTTGCTATCGCTTGGGAGCGCACAAGAGCATACAAGAAGAGTATGGAATTGTAAGGCACAAAGCACACAACAAAAATGGCCACGTGCACAATGATCATTTTCAATACTTTCTCTTTGTTTGTCCCAATCTGAGACAAGGTGGCAGGTTTCCGGAGAGTCCTGAGAACTAAAGAAGAGCATGTAAGGTTGAGTAGCAAAGGAATTATGAATCCTACCACTTCAATAAATATAGTGATCTTAGAGAGATAGGTTTTCCAGATACGTTTGGAAAAGCCTTCAAAACAGGTTGTGCTGGTGTTGGAAATGTTGGTTGTGGAGAACAATGAAGCTGAAATTCCACCGCTGAGAACCAGTATCCAAACACCAGCACAGACTATGGCAGAATTTCTCCTGGTCCTTATGGTGCGAGATCGGAACGGATAGACGATAGCAAGGAAACGGTCGACACTAATGCAGGTGAGGAACAGCATGCTCCCATAGATGTTGGTGAGAAATGCTGTACCAGAGATCTTGCACAGACTATCTCCAAAAGGCCAATGCCTGTTGAAATTATAAAAAATTTTAAAAGGCAAAGTGAACACAAAAAGCAAATCTGAAACAGCCAAGTTTGTCATGAAAATGGCAGTTTCACTTCGCATTTTCATCCGAAAGCAGAAAACAAAGAGGGAGGCACAGTTAGTAATCAGACCAAGGATGAAGACCACACTGTACACAGCTCCATACAAGTTGTACTTAAAGGAATCATCTATCAAACAGGTATGATTGTTGCTGTGGTTTCCCATGCCAAGTTTGTGATGTGTTTCCAAAGAACTTCAAAGTCTACTTCAGTGACATCCATAAAATAAGGCAGTGATCTCTTCTCTACCTGAAGAAACACATTCCAGGAAGGTTGCTTCACACCTTGCTACCATGTCTCTGTCACAAGTCCTCTCATCCTAAAGGAGGGAAAAAGATGCCATCAGTCTTGGAACCTACCATCACTGAAACTGGCTGTGCAAGAGAACATGTGCTCTTGCATTTCCAAATGAATATATGCAAACAGGATCAATTACTTTTCAAGGTAGTCTTTATAAATTCAACTATTATTGGGGTATTCAAAGCTGAACACAGCAGTTACTGTACTCAACTTTTCCTTTCCTTCCCCCATCTCTTCCTCATCCTCCTACTGGAGGAAGAGCAATTACTAATTCCAACTTTCCTCTTGGAAAGATTTTTCTTTTAAATTTGAGATGGAATTGGCTAGGTATGTCTGGAAAGAAATTAGATCATGAGCCCCATGTATAGAACCCAACAGTCTGAAACGTTCACCTAAACTTGTAACAAGAGGAGAAAGAAACCAAAAGTTTTAGTGTTTGCTTTTAACTGTGCAGAAATGAAAGTTCTATGGTCTCTTTCAACCTTTTCTTGAGCACAAGTTTTAAACCCCAAGCCTATGTTAACAATGTGCTGCTTTACCATTTTTCTGCTTGAAAATGGAAGCATCCTTACATGTGCTTTCACTTTGAAAAACCTAAACTGTATTTCAAAAATGTTTTTCCAAGATACTTTCCAAAATTATGCTTGCCACTTCAGGAAAATGCTGTGCTTTTTTCCCTTAAATTTCTGAAAAAATGACATTACTTTCAAAAAGACTTCCCCCCCCCCCCAAATGTAAAACACATTGCAGAAAGGACTCCTCTAAGCTACACTGACAGCTTCGTTCCTACTCTGTCCAGGTTCAGAACCTGAAATTTGGGAATGTCACAAACTACCTCTTGTAACACTTTGTCCCAATTCAGCAAGCTTTAGAGAACTGTAGAGTTGAAGTGAGCACACCGTTTGCTGCCAGGAGGTGCTTTCTGAACTATCTTGATGTTCTCTTATTGGTGTATAAGTATTGTTTTCAAAGTCTAAACAGGAGGATTGGAGGAGGCAAGTCCTCCCTCACTGCAGCAAGGAGCAGGAACATGGGCATGGCAGCTGGTACATCTTAGAATTGTAGAACAGTTAGGGTTGGAAAGGACCTTAAGATCTTCTATTTCTAGGACCTTAAGATCATCTAGATCATCCTGGAAATGTGGAGCAAAATTGGATAATAAAGGGAAGGGCCTTTGCCTTGTAAACTACAGCAAACCAAATACAAAACAAAGTTTGCAAACTTCTTGTAATCTAAGAAACATTTTACTAGCTACAACTATGGAGTAACTTAGATGAAACCCTTGTGAAGAGTAGGATCCTTTCCAGAAAGTGATCCTCTGACAACCTAGTTTCAACAGCAAACATGTAACTGAGTTGTGTTAAATGGCAAGACATAAATAAACTGGAGAAGAAAGCATGGAATCAGAACAATTTGGGATGCAAACTGATCAAAACCAAATGTTTTCCATGTTTTCCTACTGGAAAGGCTCACACTGACAATTGTCCTTGCATTGCAGGCAGTCAGTGAGTCAGCTGGTAAAATGTCAAGTGTTGAGTAAAATGTAATAGCCATGGCTTTGCCAGATGGAAGGTGCAAACTCTGCCCTCCCCTGGGAGTGCCCAGAGAGCCACAGGCTTTACAGAATCCAGCACCATGACCCAGAGCAGAGGCAGCACCGCGCCTTTGCACCTCACAGATTGGCTGGACATACAGCAAAATAGCAGGAAGGGAGGATCCCCAGATCTCACTTCTCGTAAGGATGACTTTCAAGTGACTTGAACCTTCTGACATCCAAAATGACAGCTTGGAACTAGTAGGTCTCCCCTGTAGGGGAAGGTTCCTGCACTCTGCAGGCTGGGGCGGTGTCAGGACTGGTGCACTGAAGGCATGCTTTGTGCTGGTTTGCTGTTCTGGTTATGTGTGTGTTCCTTGATCTAATGGAATTCTCTATGATTTTCATTAGTGCCTTTGGTACATGCTCTTCACCCAATTTAGTGAACTTTTGGTTTAGGTGCATGTTGAGTTACATATTTTCAATCATATCCTGCATTAGTAAACATTCAAACCAGAAATAGATGCGCCCTTATCTGATTACTGTCAATCATGTTGCAATGGCAGAGGAGATCAGTTCCATGTTAGAGCTTTCTCTATGGCACAGCTAAGCTGACACTTCATCATGCAAACTGTACAGGACTTCGAGGCTGGAAAGGCAGAATAGGGAAAGGGCTGGTTTAGAGAAAAAAATGTTCCTTGTTCCCCTTTGTGCTTTTGTGTTCACCTCTGATTTTCCCACTAAATTTGTGGCTAAATTAACTTTATTGTGAGATGACCTAAAAAAGATATCAAACATTTAAACCTATGAAAAGGACAGTAGTAAAATCTCAAAGGAGCACTTTCTTTGAATACATGATAATCTAAAGTGAAGGTCTCACAAGTTGAAAAGTGTTTAAGCAAGAACTTAGGAGCTCCAGCAGGAATAGCTGTACCTCTTAGCCTAACTCTCAGCCTAGTGCATTGAATTCTTGGCTTGTAACTCCCTACCAGCAAAGAAAGAGACTGCATGTTATTTCCATCAGGAGCGATTTTTGTATATGCTGAAATATAACCTTTATAAGCAGACCCTTTTCTTCTGTGGTGTGTAAAAACCAGGTGTGCCAGATTCTCCTGGTCCAGGTTCCATGTCTGGATCCAAGCTGGGGAGGTTTGAGAGGGATTGGGTGTCCTTGAAACTTTACATACCCATGTGTCTGAGAGGTCGATGGAAACCCCACTTTCAATCAGCACACACAGTCCAGGATTTTGGCTGTTCCTCAAAACACAGCCTGACACAGCAGGTTTGAATGGTGGCTTTGAACTGTTACCTTTACTACTGACATAAGGAGTCATTGCCAGCAGCCTGACCCAGATACTTGTTACGTAGGAGAAAAGGCGCTCAATTACTTGATTCTTTTTTCCCTGCTCTGCATCAGACAGACACAAGGTCAAATACCAGGTTTTCTGGCATATAAGTCTGCAGGAATTGCCTGCCAGCAATTGTCTAGCAAAGTTATGGTCCTTAAAATACAGGGCTGTGTTATTTACCTATCTAATGCTGAGGCGTTTAAACAAGCTGACAAGCCGCTTTGAAACTCAGCCACAGCCTTGAAATTCTGTAGAGTGAGTCTTCAGGTTCAGTTTTCTGAATGTAAAATTCACTCTCCCTTCTTTTCACTAAGGATTAAAGCAGTAGGATGCTCTTCCATGTACACCATGTTCACCACTGCTATTGTCTTGCTGGGCAATACATTTTAAAATTATGAGTTAAGTGAATATAAAGAAAAACACTTTACTGGTACACCAGGCAGGCCAAAACTATAAATCCTGTATCTAAAATGGGAGGTGGTACATGACAGGAGGAATGTATCTAGCTGTTGTTAGAGATGGTACCATAACAGAACATAGAGCCAGTCACTCGTGTAACCCTCTTCCTAGTTCTGAAGTAAGGCTCACCAGAGTAGCAGTCAGGGGTTGTTCTCACTTGCCTTTTGTTGTAGAGATATTCCCTGTTCTCCATGTACTGAAAATAAAGGAAAACTATGTACTGCTTCCTATGGTGCACGAGTTTCCTGTTTACAGTTCTTTTATTTCCTCCTCCCAGCACCCCAAGAAATCTTCGAAACAGCCAGCTTGGGGCTTAATTCAGAGCAAGTGCTTGTTAGCACAGAAAATTACTGCAGGTAAGATGCACACTTTAAAATCAGATTCTGTAATTCCATTAAGCCCCCTCTTTCTGCTTCATATGCATCTGTCAAACTGAGGTCAGAAAAAAACAGTGCGGAGTTTGGGACTGACGTTTTTGCATCTTCACATTTTCTTTTTCTCAGCTGCGATGTAAGATGAATGTAATTTTGTCAGTCTGAATACGAAGCGCATCCTCTGTGTGTTCATTTAAATAACTAACCACTGCAGAGCCTTTTCCTGTGAGCTCTGATACAGACCAAATGTGAAACTCTTCCTAGATTATCACTATGGGTGTTCAGGTTATCTCTAACACACAAAGGTTTTATAGATACAGAAGCCAAAAACTGATGGATCAAAAGGTTGGGGATACTGGGGACTTGGAGAGTTTTCTGTGTGTTGTCCAGAAATGTCTCTAGCAGCATTTGTTGTGCTTTCATATGGTCTCAGACTCCAACCTTAGAAACAAATAAGTACTTTCCTTGGGCACAGCATGTGCTTTATGCCCTCTCTCTACAAGAATGACATTCATTAGTGGTTTTTCACTTCCCTGTTTCTCAGTACAAAGATTGTATGATGCATAACTCCCTTCTACCACAGAGCCCAGGGTTATGGCTTTGCAACCACAAACTGTCATTTCTACAATGTGTTGTTTTATTTCTGTCCGTCATTCCACTTTAATTATGCAGAAGACTCAAAACAGGTTCTGTGAGGGAGTGTGGGGGGGGAAGATTGTTTGGGGTTTCTCGGAAGATTTTTGCATAGGTGGTAATTCTGCATAAGGCTCTAGGACTGGTAGGAGTACTATAGGTAAGGTGAGATACACTGTAACTGTTAGAATATGGACTTAACAGATAAACCAGAAACTTTTTCTCCCTGAAAAAGTAAATATCTCTGACGATACTATAGCAGTGCTAATGAGCAATCATAATGGCCACCAAACTGTCCTTTCTAAAGGCTTACAAATGTTCACTTGAAAACCACAAAATCTGAATTCAAAGAAAGCAAAGCAGCCATGGAGAGCACAGCAAAACCATCTCACCACCAAGCTCCCCCCTGCTTCGCTTCTCTTGCAATATCTCAGTGCCTGCAAGGGGATCTCTTTCCGTTTTCAATAGAAGTTTCACTAGTTGATTTTGGGTGGAAAGAACTTTGAGAGCATTAACTGAAAGTGGTTATAAGAACAAACCTCCAGCCTGGGGGAATCTGGTAGCTGGCTTTCCCCTTTGTAAAGCTGACAGAGCAGTAACTGTGCTGCACACTGATTCCGGCTCCATTTTCCTGGTGCCAGTAGCGTGAGCTTTCGGAAAGCTGCACTAGCAATAGCAGGTGTTGCACTAGCAATGGCTGCTGCTGCTGCAGGGAAATGGCTGGGGATTGGAAATGGCTTGGGATACCCAGTTTGGCTTTTAAACCAACTTAATTGCTGTGAGCTCTCCATCCTCCCTACAGCTTCTTGTGTTTCTGCAGTAATCTCCACCCATGTTTCTTTCTTCATGCGGTAGGACCAGGTGAAAGAGTGTGATCAGTGAGGAAACAAACAGCTGCCTATATACAAAGCTCTACTGACTATATGAAATGAAGGAAAGTAGAAACGCTTTAATCTCTTTCATTTACTAATCCTAAGTGACGTATTTGAGAACAGTAGGAAAGAATTAGACAGAAGTGTGACTTTGAAGTCCAGCAAAGGTTTCTGTAGCTTCAAAGAGCCATTCTTCCCTGGGTTTTATCAGACTGAATGCCCAGCCGGTATGCTGGGCAAAAGGGGGATGTTTTCTGATGATTAGCATAAAAGACAAGGCACGAAGGGTCTTATTCATGGCTTTGACACTTATTGTGCAAGGGTCTTCAGTACCATGGGTACTTTCATTCCACAGTATTTGCTGTGGGTCTAATGACATTTTCTGCACCTGGTGGGAAGGTGAAATCCTGAGTTACTTGTGATTGTGTCAGTCAGGTTTCACTGTCTGCTTTTCAAGTCCTCCGATAGAAGAAAAACAAACCCCAGGAGCCCATGAGGCATTTCCCTTCACTCAGCCCCCAAGAGCGATCCTGGGCTCCCACTACAACTGAGTGGGAGCGCAACCAGCCACCCCTTTCCTTTCTGCCTGGGGCGAATTTTGAACTCTCAAGGCCCTCCAGGTTCAAAAGCCACTTTCTGTTGCCTTGAAGTAAGCAAACGAATTGCAGCAGGACCCCAATTCCATTCTGTTCCAAGGTGGAGCGGGGAAGTAGAAACCTGAGCCTGTGGACCCAATCCTAAAGGCACTCTCCTTTTTTCTTTCCTTTTTAACCGGTCAGCACTGCCGTTGTCTCCTAACTGTCCTCTGAGACTTACAAAGCATTTCCTGCTCATGGTGACTTCTCTGTGCTGTATCTGTTTTGTATTGAGCTAATTAAAATGTTTCCTTCTGAAGAGAATGGTGAACTGACTTACCCCATATTCAGACACTGATCCTCAGGGCATGACTCTCTTTTTGTTTTCACTGAGAATGTCTCTCTCCATTTACATCACTCCTTTAACCCTTCATGTGCTTTGGCCTTTCCCATCTACTGTGGCCTTTGGAGGGTCTGGTCCGCAGCTCACAAATGATGGAATTCATCCCAAACTTCCCAGCAGTGTTCACATTATTTTACTCTCATAAGAGGAATGGTTTTGGTTGCAAAGAAACCTCAATCTGACGATGGAGAACTCTAGAAATGCCAGGGGTTTTGACCCTCAGGTGTCTGTCTACAGAGACATTACTTCATAATGGCATTGCTAGATTCAGTGGAGATCCCAATAAAGAGATTTGGATGCAAAGGGAAAAAAGCTGATGAAAAGCAGAGTTACACCGTTTGACCAGGTTGGTTTTGCTCAGGAGTAGAAGCTGGTGATGGAGGTAGCTGTGTCTTTGATGTAGCCCTGTTTATTTACAAAGTGTGGTTGAGGAAAAAAAAAAAGTAGAAAATGAGAGTCCTGTTTCCCCGCACCTCTGGGGAATCCAACAACAGGACTCAGTTTATTTGCTTACAGTTCCAAAACACTTTCCCGTCAGCGTCCTGCTCCAAAAGCTTCCTTTCTTTCTTTCTCTGACACAATTTCCAGTGGTTCCTTGGTGATTGCTTGGCTTTTGGGCTCCTTGTTGCCTTCACTGGCTCCTCACAAGGCGCCTGCAGCCACATGAAGCTCTCCTTTGACCGCTCTCGCCAGGGCTGTGGCTCCGGGCTGGTTCCTCTGCAGTGCCTTTGCTGAAGCAGGAGCTGAACTTTCACCTCTGTTTATCCAGAAATTATAGGCTTCTTTTCGCTCCCCCTCACATACACTCACACCACAAGCTTCCATCCAGCTGCCTGCACCACAGTACAAACACCTATTTCAGCTTTTGCAAGGTAAACTTGGTGCAAGGAGGTGCAAACAGTTTCCCCACAGTGCAGAGCACAGTGAGGCAGAAGGGAATCCGCACTCTACTCTCTTGCTCAGGACCTGGAAGAACCTGTGCCCTGTGTTTGTTTATCAGAGGGAGTTGATAAAACAGACCTTTGTTTTCTCAAATGGCTTTTTTTCTTGGGGGGGAAAGGGGAAGGTTGGGGAACTCTCATCTGACAGCAGTATGGGCTCGGTGGGTATCAACAGCCTTCATTTCATTTGCTCTGGTCTCACCCCAAGCACTGGAGATGCACAGTCCCCTCCAGAGCTGCTGGGCTCCCTCTTCTTCTTAGTGCATGTTTCTCAGGAGGAAATTTGGAGGCATAGCTGGGGTTTTCATGTCATTTCCCTCACCTCCCTTCTTGAGAAAAACATTAAGGTCTAGATATAATATAGACTGTATAAAATATTGAGCAGTACATAACAAAAGGATGTGTGAGGGTAAACTTGCACTATGTGTTAATCAAGAAATTACTTTGCAAGACAGAAATAGAAGATCTCAGCCAGTGAGTGATGTTCCTGTAGTGAGGCTTCCTAGAAATCAGATTTCTAATGATGAGATGAGAGAAGAAGAATGGTATTTTGGCATTGTATAAGGGATGATGCTCTTACTGCTAAATATGGTAATTTCCATTTACCACATAAAAGCAAATACAAGCTGGGGTGGAAGATAGGAATATTAGTTGACTAAAATAAGAGCTTCTGTCATGGCTGTCTATTTTCAGGCAAAAGAGGTACTCAAAATATTATGAGATTGTGTTGCATGCAGAGAAAGCAGTCTGCACTGATCATAACATGCACCTTTCTCTCAGGGCTTAGGGACTGATGAATGTCCCTCAATTTCACTTGCCAAGATAAAGAGACTTTCCCTTTTTCTACAAAACCAAAGCATTACAAATAATTCAGAAGACTCTCCTTGCAGCTGGGGTCAGCTAAGGCTAGTTTGGCTTCAAAGCATGTGGATCTTTACCCCCTTTTATGGGACCAAGCTGAGAAGATGGTGCATTAGAGGAAGTCTTGCAGAGCCACTGTCTGTTCCCATGAATAAAGAGCTCCTCTTTTAAAGAAGAGAATTTGGCTTTTGTAAAAGGTGGCAGCTCCCTTTCCCTGAGACTAAATCGGATCCTTGGGTATGGAGGAGGAGCAATGTGTGAAGGAACAGAGTGAGTCTCTGCACACACACTTGACCTAGGAAGACCTATTGAGGCTAGGTGTGTGCTCCAGGAGCCATCCTCACCACCCCAGCCCAGTGATCCTGGAGCACTGACTGAGCCATCAGGCTGGGACATCATCTGTGTACACCTGGCCAGCAACACTCAGACTTGGGTAAATAGAGCCCAGATACTCAAACATGCTTTAGCCAAAGTTAGCTGCAGCCTGCGCAGATGCATCTCAAACACTGGCATAAACACATATGGCTGCAAGTGGCCATGCTAGAAGTGCCAAGGCACTACCATGGTAACTGAGTCCCAGACTGCTTTGCTCTCCCCAGCAACAGACCTTCTCTCACCCTATGTTCCAGAGGTAATGTATCCTCTTGCAGCGCACCTTTTCCCCAGCATCTGGCCCAAGGTGTGAGTAAAACTGCCCTAATTCCTGCTCTTGTGCTCTTGTCATGAAGTCAGGGGCTGGAGGAGAGCAACCATCTTACAGCTGGGAGTGCATCCTCTCTGGCACTGGCTGCAGTGCTCAGGCAGTGACCGTTTCAGTCCTGCTTCTCAGAAATCTGGGAGGTGCAGGTTTGAGCAATCGTTTTGTCTCATTGTGTCCAGGCATTAGTTCAGTTTGTGCGCAGCTGAGCTCTGAACTCCAGAATTTGAAAGACACTGATTTCTATCAACTGATCTAACCCCAGTTAAGGAGGAGTCTCACTTGTAGTCTTGAAGGATTAAAGTGAAATGTACCCTCAGCCCCCCCCCCCCCCCTAGTTTTTTCAGGAACTTCTTTTAAAATTCAGAGGCTTTGAACCCCTTAAAGTGCCCAGGCTACTTTCCTGCCTGTTTTGCTTTAGCTTTCAGAATGTTCAGTAAAGAAGAGAAGACAGAAAAGTGCTATGGGGAGGGAGGGTGATATCCTTATCACCGACCTGTGAACTTTGCTCTTCCCATCCTCTGGATTTTACTGTTCTGTTCATATAGGGAAGCAATGCAAAACCACACAATTGTCTCCTCTCAAAGATTAAGGAGTGTCATTAAAAACCCTCAAACTAGTCTTGCAAACTCTTCTCTAGTGGCCTTACATTGTGTTAAATCCTATTTTTCCAGACAGCTGTATCTTTAGATTAAGTTGTTCATCATTTATTTTACTTCTGACAGTTTTTTCTGTCTGTTTAAACCAGTATTTGATTTTTTTCATGGAATTTTGCTACTGGGCTTAAAAGGAGGAGATTTTAGCCATAAATGGAAGCCCAAGTGCCACATAAAATTAAGTTTTGCAGTATAAAATACATAACTTATTTCCCATTTTTAATATAAATTTTAGGAATCAGATCTCACATTACACGAAGCTGAAAGCATGTACCAATGTAAGCTAAAAGTTTACGTTTATGTCACATTTATATACAACCCTTTCTTAAGCTTATATTAGTGTCTATGTGATGCTGACTTCAAGTACGTAAGTCCTAACCAAAAAACATTTCTCACAAAGCTGAAACAAGCAACAGCGGTAGAAAAGTCCTCAACTTGTCATCTGCAGTGACACAATGAGAACTGTGATGTGAATTACAATGATTTCCACTGCAGGAGTTTGGAGGAGTAGCTCACATAGTAATTACTTTCCAAAAACTTGGAGATCATCTTCCTCACTTTAAACAGAAACATTCGCCTCTCCCATCCCACCCATAGCATAGCTCAAGTCAGAGGAATGAGATCTGTCTAGAAAAAACATTGCTAATCGCCATTGAAATGTACAATTCGAGCCCATCCCAGGCTGGTTTTGCCCCACAATCTGTCCTGCTCCCTCAGATTTCAGAAACCAGTCCTTTTTTTCAGAGCTGACACTAATCTGGATGCTTTTCTGCTGGGTTAGAAAGCGAGGAAATACGAACTTACCACGGCAGCGGGGCCGGGGCTGAGATCATGCCCTCGCCTCGGCAGATTTCAGCCCGATTCCTCCCTGACAGCCCACATTTATCCTTTTGTCGTGCGTGCAGCGCAAGCCGAGTTAGTCCCACACGGAAGATCTGCGTGCTCGGCTTTGTGAAAGTTTACCCGTTCATCTTCAAACTGCAAAGCTGCCGGCAGCTGTCTGCCTTCCTTTGTTCGGGGAGGAAACAAAACTGCTGAATGCTGCAGCCATCATGTCTTGGGAAACGGGACACAAGAACGGGCCCAATGTCTGGGCAGGGTCTGTGGGCAGGGGGAACTCTTGGGGGTCTCGATAGGAAACGCTTTCCATTGGGCAGGGAGGTGTTATTAGGGCCTGAGCCCGCCCCACGCCCGGGTCTCTGCTGGGTCCCTCTTGCGGGGCTGTATTCCCTCCCAGAGCGTGTCCGGCAGCTCCCAGGGCAGAATTAGCAGCCTCAGGACAGCCTGACAATGGGTAACGCGGATTTCCTGAGCCATTAGCTGGCGGACACAGCCTGCGAGAGCGCGCCGGCGCAGGGATGGAAATGAGCAAGGGGAAAGCTGCTTAAAACTCGGTTTTTCTTTCGCTCGGCTGTAATTGTTTTTTCCTTCCAATTAAAAAAGCGAGGAGGAGAGGGGGGAGCTAAGAATCAGGGAAGTATTAGGCAAAACTAGGAAGCTGCAAAACAAAGCTGGCCATAAAATATCTAAATAGATTTAGAAAGGGCTTCTTTTTCAGTTTGGGGTTTGTTTTGTTTTGCTTTTAAACCTTCTCAAAGGAGCTGACTAGAACAGTCTGGATTCTTGTCCACCAGCAGTTAGCTGTGAAAGCCCGAGGTTCCTGCTGGAAAACCTGCGGGCTTTTAAACGTTTAGGGACGTAATTGCAGATACTCCAGGGAAGAACGGCTGCTCTCGCCTCCTTGGCTCCCCCTGGGAGCTGCTAGTGGTGCCTTTCAGTGAATCCGCCCTCCAGCAGAGCTGCTGGCTAAAAGCTTTTTATTTTTATCTCTTACCTTCAGTATCAGCCCTTCAGCTAGGCAGGAGGATCTTCGGGCAGCAGACGGCTTATTTGCCTCAGCCTGTTTACTCTGTGCAGCAGCCGATGCCCTTCTATTTGTTTTTCAGCCCTCTCTAGTTCCATAGGTTTGAAATGCTGTGTCTGCTTCTAAAGCCCAGCCTCCCACCTAACGCGTCTTGCTCGCATTGTGTTTGTCTCTCCTTTTCCTCTGCTCGTCTTGGCTGTTCCCACAGGCAGTCAAGGCCAGGAAACAACTCATTGTGAAGCTGGAATTAATGTTATTCCTTGAGCTGGTGGCTGATGCAGTGGTCTCTGTCTCGTTTCTGCAGCACGCCCAGCTGCCACAGGCTTTTATCCAGTGGATGCAAATAACTTCCTGAATATCTCATGTAACAGCATAGCTCCAGTCTGCAAAACCTCATCCTCTAAGGGCTCACAGTTTAGTAAAACATAAAAGCACGAGAGTAGCTTTGGATTGAAAATGATGAAGGTGCAGATGTTTCCTGCTCCTAATGGTCAAAGGTCCAGTTTCCCTTATTCAGCTGGTAAAGATGATAGACAGTCTGGATGAATTGTGAAGGGCTGATGAAGGGATAGCCAAAGACATCGGCCATCACCACCACTTGTGTACAAATGTGGGGTGAGCATGGGGGCTGGCAGAAGGGTCAAGGGGCAAAATCCACCGGTGTCAGGAGGAAACCTGCATGCAGCCATCGGCTTCATGCCTTGTGGGCATTTTCAGGCTGGCTGCTTGGAAATCCTGAAACCTTGGGTGCAATGTTTTTCACACCCCGGGGTCCATTCTTATGCGAGTGTGAGTGCTCTCAGTGGGGACAGATTAAACAACACCGCTGCATTTGAAATTGTCTTTTTTTCAGGGAAAGAAATGTAGTTTGGATGGTTTGAAGCTGAATGTACTGATAGAGATTAGAATGAGCAAAAGGATACCCTTTGCAGCCTTCAGAACCATCAGTCCCTGGGCAAGCCCATTAGAGAGGAGACTGATAACTCCTTGGAGATTAAATACAGCATAAGTCTTAAAACAAAACAAAACTTCTGTATTTATTAAAGTATGTAGCTGGAATGTGGCAACTGTGCCAACTTTGGCGGTATTGGAATTTAACCATGCAGCTGTACCTATCTGGGATGTTTGCTTTCTCTCTGGAGTTACTGGTTTAATTAAATGCTGCTAGCAGAAGTCTTCAGCTGTTATGAATTTCAAGGGCTCTCAGGAGCTCCTCTTTATAATGTTGCCTCTATCGTAAGAGGAGACAGGGGTGGTATTTTTGCCCTTTACAGACTTCATCCTTCTCAACCACTGCAGTGATTCCAACTTCATATCTATCTCTGGTGGCTATAGGTTCAAAAGCATCTCTAGTGAGCACATTATTCAGTTGCCTGTTTTTCTTCAAAAAGGAGCATCTTTTTCTGCCAGTATAGGCAAAACAAGAAGCTGGAAAGGCAGAATCTCTAGGTTCATCCTTGATGCTGCTCTGTAGCCTCTGGAGATCATTGAAAAGAAAAACCCCAACCCTTTTCCCTTATGGGACATTAAACAGGTTTGGTATTGACAGGAAAGAAAATGCACCCAAAGCAATATATTCTTGCCCCCCTCCAAGGCACATTTCACAAAGCGCTACACATAGGCCCTTAACATTATCCACACCAGTTTAAACAGGCTAAATGCTGTGCTGTCAATGTACTCTGTATTACTTTATTTAAAACAAATAAAGTACAAACATTCCCAACGAAGTGCCCTTAACATAGGTTTATTTGCCAAACATGAGAAAAGGAGGTGGCTGCTCTCTTCTAGGTTACAGTTACAGGCAAGTGTTTTCTTTAAAATGGAAAAACAATGAAGAGACTCCTCGGCTCTTCATCTCTCCTCTCTGCACAACCCATTTGCTGTCCCCACCCTGATCCCATGGTGTTCATCTTAGACTTGGGACAGGGTGGAATTTAGTGAACTCTCCTTGTTAAAACATTGGCAGTACATCAGTAATCTCTAGTTATTTTGGAAAACAAGGGAAACTGGACTGTTATCTTATTGGAAAGCATGGCTGCTGAGAAGGCATAACATGTTTAAGCAAAAGTTTTACCTCCTGTTTGCAGTACTCAGATTTTCTGCTTGTGCATAGCAACCCTACTGATGTGATGCTTCTGTTATGTTTTTGGTTGTCTGTTGTGTCAGTGGTTTGATGGCTTATGAAATTTCCATTGTTTTCAGCCAGGCAGGAATATCAGAATTTGAGGAAGAGTTTTGCCCAGAAGACTAGCATATTGTATTTCTGGGTGATTAACGCTTAACTCTGCTGCTGTCAAACATGCTGATTATTTTCAGTCAACTGATGCTTTATTGTGCCAAGATTCTTACTTCAGCACACTTAGAAGCACTCAAAAGCAGCCAAAGAGCAGAAACCAAATAAAAATTGCATTTTAAAGGTCACTGTATATGATAGCAACATTAGCCTTTCCCTTTCCTCCTGTATTCATTGGTGAGGCTTCCTTCCTTCCTTTGCTGTCCTACAACAGCAGACTTCATTTGTCATTTGGTAGCTAAATATTGCATGGCTTTAGTTCATCCTGGTCGGGCAACGTGTATTGGATGTTCAGATGTTCCTTGAGGCCCTCCCTCCCATAGAGAACAGTGTGAACAAGCTGCTCTTTAGCTGCAGTGCTAAATATGGACCATCCAGGAGTGGCTTTACAGCATCAGAGTGGTTTAGGCACCCTGCCTGGGGAAGTGGGTGACCCCACATTGCCAAAATACCAACTCTTTGAGCCTACTGACTCAGCTGTATGCAGAAATTCTGTCTGTCTGCAATGCATCCATATGATGTCCCTTGCCATTTGCTCCTCCTATGAGGCCCACAGCTTCCTCAGGTCTCACTCTTTCAAAGCATCAGCTTTAGAATTACAGCTGCTGTGGAACAAGGTTAATGTCTGGGTGACTCTAAAGGAAACATTTGGATGATTAAACCAGCAGGTTCAATTCTGTTAGAATGGAGTATTTCATTTAGACATTCCCCAGGAAAGCTTAAGGAAAAAATCAGTAATGCTGACATTTTCCTGGAAAAAGGGGAAAAAAAGTCACTTTACAGAAACCGCAGTCTGTGCTGGAAAAGACTTTAAAGGAAAACTCCTGAGCAGATGTAGCAGAACCCTTCAGGAGCTCACTAATGCTGCAGTGTTTACTAATGCTTAATGGCTTGTCAGTGCTTCCATTTGAAATCCTTTTTGAAGAGTTTTATAACAAAGCCACAAAAAAGTCACTTTGGAATCAAATGGAAATGCAAAGCCTCATCCTGCTTTTTGGGATTTTTTGTTTGGTTGGTTTGTTTTGCTTTGGGGTTTCTGGGTTATTTTAAAAGTACATTTAGAAAGACTTTTAAATGCTGTAGAGAGATGGCAAAAAAAGAAAAACAAGTGCCCCTTTGAATCGTTATCCCTGCAATTTTAAGGCAGTGTCATTTAAAAATGCTGGTTTGTGAATTTGCTAGCACTTAAAGTTCCATTACTTTCCTGTCCAAAAGGACTTTTTGCTAATAAATGACAGGATATTTCTTCTCCAAATGTTTAGTCAAATCAAACCTTTTGGGGGCAGGGGAAAGTGCTGCTCGTGTCAGCGGAGCGACCGAGTGCCCAGAAAGTCTGGGCTGCACTCAGTGCTGGCTGCTTTCTAGTGAGCACAGACTGCTAAAACATGGATACGGTCCATCTGGGCAACGATGGGATTAACCCGTCAACCTGTGTATTTGTTTCTCTGATTTTCAGACCCACCAGTAGTGACCATTTGCATCTCATGGGTCCTGGTGGCCTTTATTAAATGCAGCCAACTTGAAGCAAAGGTGATAGATTATGAGCTACTGAAATGTGTTTTATTTCATAAAAAGTAAAGCAGGAATTCATACTGCTTGGTAGATCAGGCGAACAGAAAGCTCTGGTGCTTGAACTTGAATACTCCTCCAAATTGCATATTTTCCTAAACCTTTGCTTTTCTTTGCTACATAACATCATCAAGAACCTAGAATAACGTTCGTCTGTCCTATGGTGTCCTCTCCATGCCTCAAGACGCACCTTTGTCCCTTTGCTTTCCAGGATTTGCAGTAATTCAACTAGGCTCTTCCAAGTGTGTCTGAGTGGTGGAGTTGTCAATGGAGAAAGGGTTTGTTTTGCAGACTCCCCACTCATTGGTTATTTCTCCCATAACGTGGAACAATTTCCAATTCTGCATGATCAAATCTAACCCACAGTGCCTCCCTTCAGAAGCTGCATCCAGGAGTTACTTCAGGTAAGGGAGAAACACTTGATGATCCACTCCTCCAGAATGAGTTCAGAAACTTGCCCTGTCCTAATCTGGTGTGGGAGCTGGTCTTGTTGATCCTTTTTACGCAGTTCAAAGAGACTGCTTTTCAATTCTGCATGCTTTAGAGTCCCCACTTTAATAAACACGCTGTAACGTATCCCGTTGTTTTGACAAGAGGCACCAGTAATGCCGAAATCTTATCCGCGGGAAAGCGGAGCAGGTGTTTTCCAGCAAAGCTGCTGGGCTCTCGCGTGAGCAGGCACCAGCTGATGAGGAGCCTGATTTCAGACCTGAGCAACACCACTCCTGTTGCAGTAGAGGGTGATGTTTGTACATATCCAAGGGTAAGCGGAAACCACTGCCTTTGTCTTCTCATGGTGGGAAGCTGAGCAGGTTTTAGGGAAAAGTGTGTGGAATAGAGTTAGTTTCTTCTTTTGCTGAATCCCAGTGATAGCCAAGCAATGATTCCTGTAGTGAAGCCTGTTTTATTTTAGTGGAGGTAGTTCTATTTGACTGGTGTCAGTGTCAGCAGGAGGTACCATGCCCGTATTTCATACCACAAAGCTTCCCTGGGCTGCAGTCAGGCTGTATCATGGCATCGGTATGTGCTGGTATTCTACTGGAGTAAACTCAGTTTCACCAGATAAAAACGTGGTGGACTCCCCTACCTTGGACGCTGCTAAGATTCAGCTGGACAGGGTGCTGGAGAACCAGTCTAGGTCATGCTTCACCAAGAAATGTTGGACCAGATGGGCCTTGAAATCTCTTCCAGCTTGGGATTCTGTGATTCTGTGAAATGAACTGGGAAGGATGAAGAGCTAAGAGGCCAGGAAGGGCCACTGCAGAGCAGTTAATGAAGCAAGCAGAGAACAACAGCTGATGCAGGCCAGTGCTGGCTGACTTCCCCATTCAGTAGCAGGGCAGTATCTCGGAGCGCAGCCTTAGAGGGATATTAAGTTTCAACAAAACAAGCCCAAAAGACATGAGAAGCCAGTGAATTCAAGGCTGTGTTCTGATGGCAAAAAATCAGAGTTTGAAAGGAGCCTGGAGCACCTAAAACAATTGAAGGCACAACTGGGCAGAAGCAATTCTGCTGTGCATGAATAGAAGGAAGAAGCAGCTGAATATCAGGAAACATTTTCTAACAATGCGGGCTATTAGGCTTCAACAGAGACTCCCAAGGGAAGTGGTAAGAGCCCACATGGGCTGAATGATAAACAACTAGACAAAATCATGGCATACATATACTGGAAAGAAATCCTTCAGTCCAGTGGTGGACAGTGAACACAGTGTTTCTGGGCTTAACCTTTGAGTGTTGGTTTTGATACACAGATTTACAAGAGTTCTTGCAAACAAGGAGACCATGAGCTTTCTGTGTGGGTTCTATCCCTGTGAGGTGGGTGGTAGGGAAGGGGAAGAAGGGATGCACATCACAGCCCTGCATTTCTCAACAGCACAAAGCAGTTGCCTTGGCTATCTCTGTCCCTGGGAGGAAGTTTGTTTTCTTTATTTTCCCAAGAAAACTCCATTAACCCAGGTCCTGCTCCCCATAGAGGGCAGCTGCTTCCCTTAGAAGTGCTTGGAGATTGATCTCCTCACCACAGTATTCTGGTTCCCACTTCACATGCAGGAGTTTTGGGGTTGCAGAATTTCGGGTGGGCCACAGATTGTAGGGTGATGCTGACTGCTTCACAGCCCAGTCTGGCTCCCTTCATCTTCAGTGCTGCACCAGCCTCCGTGGCTGTTATCATAGAATGGGTTGGGTTGGAAGGGACTTTAAAGATTATCCAGTGTCACCGACTGAGAATGAGAACATGGCTAAATTAGTAAAATTAATCATGCTCTGTAGCTTCACTTTTGCATCATCACAACATACAACAGCATAGCTGTTTAGAGGATGTGTAAACTCATAGAATTTATTGGTGAAAGAAATATGCTAGGATGGGTGTCAACCTTCATTAGCATCCAAGCCACTGCAGGACCTAGGAGTTGGTACAGCCTTCAGTTCCCCTTAACCTTCTCAATGGATATTATCTTAACCCAAAAGAAGACTGTTCTGAACATGACTACTCCTGGAGTGAGGTGTGTGCCGTTGTGCAGGGCTACCCTGCATGGTGAGGTCCAAACCTTTGTGCTGTCCTTTTCTCTTAGGGACTGTGTTAGTAAAGCATATTAACAGGGCTAATCTTGCCAAGCCATGTGCTTTTCTGTTGCACAAACTTACAGTTGGACAGTGTTAGGCAAATCAAAGCAGCATTATTCGTGTTGCACTACTGCTTAACTCCTGCTCTCTACCAGCCCATTGTTGATAGTACTTTGGCATTGTGTCAATCTGATTGCAATTAAGCTTTTTACAGAGCATCATTCAAGGCTGTCTGTTCAGGTTTTGATTGTTCGTGCTCTGAAAGGTCCTCCACAATGGATGTGCTGGGGAATACGCTACCAGCTGTGTTGATAATGCCCTCGTCAGATAGTTTTGATAATTTTTTGGTGACTCATGGAGGCTATTTTTGTAGTCATTTGTTTGTTTTTCTGATTGAGAAGTGGTTCCTGGGGGGAGAAAAGTTCATATTTGATTCCCCAGGGTTATGCTTTTTTTTTTTCCTGAAGCCTTCTTTTATGCACAAAGACTTTCTTAAGGTTTCTTTTACCAGAGACTCCAAATAAATACCTGTGCTCTTAATGAAAGTAGGATGGTGTCTGTAGAACAGCAGCAAAGAGGAAAGAATCTGATACAGATATCAAGGCCTAAGTGTGTTGCTGATACATAAATGTGAAAGTAAAGGAGCTTGCATTTCATTTTGGAAATAGACTATATTTCCAGGTGCAACTTGCTGCAGAGTGTGCAGTAAAGCAGTTCTGAACATCTTCTGAGAGCCAGCAAGCAATTTCTCTCAGCTTGTGAGCAAAGGTCACAAGGCAGGAGCGTCCAGTCAGTGACTGTCTTATTTGGGTAAGTTCTTTACCTTGGGATCCTCCCTCCTCACAGAGAGAGTGGTTTGTTAGGTTTAAACCTGGAAGGCTTATTTTCTGTTACATTCTTTAATCCTCTTCTGTCTCAGGACGTTACTTTCACATTTTGGATCGGAAAAGTGGTGTCCTCTGAATTAGATCAATGTGCAGGAATTAGGCTGGTCTAGTGATTATTTCACATCAGTTTACAGGGAATACAGAAACTTTCTCTGTGCTCTGACATCCTCCCCTGCTTGCAGTCCACCTAACCCAGGAACAGTAGGAAAAAGATTTCTTCAATGTTTCACCCTTTGACCTAGTGCAGGATTTGCCTTGTCCTGGCTTTCTCCAGAATTTCTGGTTTCTCTCACTTTGCCATAGACCATTCCATTTTACTTCATAATTCTAAGAGCTGCTGTTTGCATCTGCTAAAGCAACATAAAATAACCATCAGGTATGAAAATATAACCATTGGCCAATTTCCTTTTATTTTAAGCTAAAGGCAACTTGCAGTGATTTACTGCGAGTTGAGCATATCGAGGTTTTCCTGACGTGAGAGAAGATCCCTGCTCCGTTTGAATGAAAAGTCTCATGTGCAGAGGGACAAGACCTGTCTCCCACCTGAGAACACATGAATCTCCTTGGAAGCCTGTAATAAAGCATTTCCTTGCAGATGGCCCCCAAACACCTCAGAGTTGCCCATCAGGGAGCTCTCACTAACCCATCCTTGTGCATTGTGCACCAGGACCTGATCTCCTTTGTATCAGCCCTCCCTTTTTCCATGACCAGGACAGCTTATAGCAGACATTTGACATCCACTGTGAGTCCAGCCTGAAGTTACAGATTAGTCCCAAAGCTTCTGGTTTACAACCTAAATTTCATGCCCAGGCTAACACTGGAGAAATGTGATGGAAGGCATTCTATGTCACCAGGTATCCTCTAGAAAGTGAATTGAACCATGGAGTCACCTAGCAAGAAGTTATTAATGGGCCAGAAACACTCCTGAGTGATGACTTCCACCAGCAAGGGGGCAATGGCAAATACCTAAATGCATATATGAGTTACATATTGGTCAGGACTGAACGGTGTGTCACTGATACAGGGCAAACTCTGCAGTGTGTGAGAAGTACATATGAGTTCAAAGTACAGAGTTTTGAATTGAACTTTCCTGCAGCTTAGGGAGCTCAGGACACGCATCCCAGCATGTGCCACCTTGGAAATGGTATCTCCAGTGCTGTGATTTAAAATACAGAGGGGTACTTTGAGCAGATCACAACAGATGGTCTCTGTTGGCTTGCTTGAAGTGACCAAGGAGAGCTGCAGAGAGGCTCAGGGTGTGACACCTGGACACTGCTCCATTGCTGCCAACAGCCTGTGGTACAGAGAGTGCAGATGTCGTGTCCTGCCCCCTGCCGTGCTCTGAGGTCTGAGGGTGCAGCAACAGCAGTGCCTCAGGCTGCCTGTCACGATGAATATTTCCATTTGCGGAACGAGGCTGCATGGGGCACTTCAGCTCAAATAGAGCACTTATTCCAATTTCTGAGCTCTCTGCTGCTCGTCACATGCGAAGACCCAGTGCCCAAGTCACACAGTGACCAAGACTCAGTGGTCCTTTTAGAGGAGATGAGTGTTTCTGCAGTGCTAATCATGTTGACAAAGACCACCGTGACAAATGAATACAGAAAATACACTGCATAAAAGCTGCTTTTCTAAAAAATGGGTTTACTCCTGGAGGAGGAGGAGCTTGGGGATGCAGCTTACTATGCCGGGGGAAAGGCTACCCTGTCTAGAAGCTCTGTAGATAAGAATGGAAATCCTTGTATAACATTTCCCTTTGTTATCAGAGGGGAAGAAACACTTTTTAAAGCGTTGTTTTTACAGAGGAAAACAACACCACCATGGCAATGACTTTTTGCTTCTTTTACCTTTTGTCTGTTGACTCAGGAGGGCCTTCCATGCTGAAACTTCAAGCCACCCTCTACCCTTCTTTGCCACGAACTCTCTGGGTTTGGTCAGTTCCTGGTGCAGCCAGAAGATTTTGCTTTCACGCTGTCCTCTGTCCCTGGCCTGAGCTTACCTACCTGCATGCGTCTGGGCACCACATCCTCACCACCCAGCCATTGCTTCCCATGACCATGCCCATCTCCCATGCTCTTCCATCTGCTGTCAGGGCACTGTGTTCCTTGCTTCACTGAATGCACCCTGTGCACAGGCTGCTGCACAAGAGACAGGCTGGTGCTGTGTGTTTGCCAGTAGCTCAATGTTAGCTAATCTGTTTCCTTAGTGCCTTGTACTGGTGCCCTGCTGGGTCTGGATCTGGACAGGGTTCACAGCAGGCTGCAACCCTCCTTCCATAAGATGTTCAGAATTTTGACTACAGTTTTCTTGTTGTTCAGTGCCCTGGGACTTAGTTGTCAAAAACCAGCTGCTTCTCTTAGGTTTAGCCATATTCAGATGATCCCCTCCCTTCTGGTTTTATGAATTATCTGGTTCCACAACAACAGGGATTGCATGTAAATCTTGGGGAGGCTGAAGGGTATCTGGATTTGAATTTTCTGGTTTGTTTTTCCTTTGTCCAAAAGCCATTTTTTAATGTGGAATTTGTCAGATTAAAAATTCCAACAGCATTCTCATCCCAACGACACCCTGACAGCTTGCACTGATGCGAAGATGTAGAATTCCCCAAGGCTGATCCTTTCCCAGTGACCAACACTGTTGCCACCAGCCCAACATCCCACAGGAGCATTGCAGCCCCATTGCAAAGCTCTCCATGAAGCACAAGACCTCACTCATAATTCATGGACCTCCTATTTTATCATCACTAAGTGAGCAGAGAAAGACAATGTATTTCCTGCGACCAGAAGCAAAATGCAGGATTTACTCCTGCTTTTATATCTTTCCTCCTTTACTGTCCTTTTACTGTGGAACAGGGTTTACTTAAAAGAAAGATTTTATTGAACATTTAACGATGAGTGTTATTGACTGAAGCAAACAGCAAAGCACATAAACCCCTGTAGTTTTACCTAGACTGAAAGTCTTTCCTCAGGGTTGCTAAGTAGTCCCTTGTTTGTTGAGGTGTAATTGCACTAATTAGTAACCATCATGGACTCCTCCAAGGCAAACTGACTGTGAAATGGGATAAGATGGGTTGCTTTTTTGTTTATAATAGCACCTGAGCAACTGCTCCCTGAGCTCTGTCAGCACCTGCTGCCTTGGGTGAAGTGCTGGGGCTTGAGGAGTATTTCATCCATCCTGTCCCCATTATTGCGCTTGTCAGAGACACAGATCTGATGTTCAGCAAAAAGAAAGCTGGGAAGATTTTAATTGATTTCAGCTAGGTAATGACACAGCCACAAACAGTGGGTTTGCTTAATGGGGCTATTCTGTATTTGTTGGAAAAGGCTTTCATTAATGTCATGAAACCAAGATGATTCCAAATACCCAGTTCTGGACACCTTCCCCCCAGGTCTGTCTCTGCACTGCCTGTCCTGAAGAGAGCTGGGAGTGTCAGGGACCAGAGCACTCCATGGGCTACAAGAGGCCATGGTACCCATTTTAACTGCAATGTATGTTCAGAGTAGGGCAGCGTATTGATGCCACGGAGATACATTGACCCACAGTGAGCACAGTGTGCCATGGGCTATCCGTGTTTCCAGGGCAGAGGCACCTCTCCTCTCCAGCAAATGGCCATTTTGAGCTCTGGGCTGTCATCACAGCTCTGCTGCTCAGGAATTCATCTGTTTGCACAGGAAAGGCTGAGAGGAGAGGCTGTGCCACCAGCAATATCATTCTGTCCCAGCAGCAGCAGCAGCAGCCGCAGCCGCAGCCCTGGCGGCCTCCGCGTATGCTTCAGCATGGGACAGTTCATCACCTCTGTATGCGCACACCGCTACCCATTTCACTGCAGATGTCATGTTTTGCCTGAAAAGGTTGGACCAGATGATCCCCGAGTCCCTTCTAACCTGGGATTCTGTGATTCAGACAAACTTCATGGGGAAGATATGTGTGATCTTCCCTCTCTCCCTCTTCTGGAGGCTTGCTGTGCATGATTTCCCTGCTTGCAGTGAAGTTGCTTTTGCTGTGCGGTGGTGAGCTGGGCTGCAGGGTGGACCCCAGCCCTCTTCTGAAGAAGCTGCAGATACACTTTCCTTGTAGGATCGGAAAACAATGAGTTTTCAATCAGGCCAACTTCTTCTGTCAGGCTCTCAGGTCTGTGCTGGGGGGGGATCTGGCTCCAGCTGCATTGTGCTGTGGTGCAGGGCAGGAAGCACAAAACAGCACACCCAAAGGGAAGTACCAGAGGAATTCACGGAGGCAGAAAGCAATTGAATAGCCTGGAACGTGTCCAGGTCCTTGGGGTTTTCACCCCATCTCCTCCATAACTTTAACGACCACATGTGGCCTGGGTCTCTGCTCTGTGTCTCCTCTGAGAGGTGCTGTGCAGGGCAGTGGGACCAGAGTGGTGTGAAGCAGCTCCTTGGAGTGCTCCACAGCACTCTTGCTGTGGCAGTGCTATGGCTGGACTCCAGTGGAGCATGTGATACATATATATTCTCCTGTGAAGCTGAAACGACCTCTTGGACCATTACTAGGGGATGCTATATTTATCCTAATGCTGACACATCTTTAAATAGCACAGTTACATTACAAAGTCTCTGTTCAAGGAGTTTACCACTGTCACTTTCACTGAGTGTAGTTTATTCAAAGCAGTTTGAAAAGGAGCAGAGCCTCCCTAAGTGCTGCTTTGATCCTACATTTTTCTGACTAGAAATAGTTGCCAGAGACTCTCCCTTCTCTGTCAAATCGTTGTTACACCTCTTCTATAAACATCTTCTCCCCTCTTTGTGCTTTCTTTAGCTTTTCCGAACCACCTCTCCTACCACCTTCCAAATCCTACTGAATTGCTTTTAAATTCCTCATCGCCCTCCTTCTTCATCACAGCTGTTTGGCACATGCTGCCCTTGACTACCAAGCACATGGTTCTCCACCTTGAGGTAATGAATTATTTATAAACATTGGAGAAAGGAAGAGTCTGGGGAGACCTTACTGTGGTCTTTCAGGACTTAAAAAGAGCTGCAAGAAAGATGGAGAAAGACTTTAAACAGGGGCTGTTGTGATAAGATGAGGGGTAATGGCTTTAAACAGAAAGAGGGGAGATTCAGGCTGGATGTGATTAAAAAAGTCTCTGCAATGAGGGTGGTAAAACACTGGCACAGGTTGCCCAGAGAGGTGACATTCAAGGTCAGGCTGGATGTGGTTTTGAACAACCTGATCTAGTTGAAGATGCCCCTGCTCGTTGCAGGGGCTTGGCCTAGGTGATCTTTGAAGATCCCTTCCAACCCAAACTATTCTATGATCCTTTCAGAAGGAGGATTTCACCTCTTTGGCTAGGATCCCCCACTCCAGTATTGGTGGGACACCTGTTTGCAATGTGAGTGATAGAAAACTGTGGTCTTTTTTTCCCCTAACTTCTCCTTCTTGCTGGCTCTTCACACATAAACTTGGCTTCTGCTAATTTACAACAATGATGAATGCATCTTTAATAGCACGAGCACTTTGCACGTAGCTCTGGCAGCTGCTAGCTCTGACACCGTGCTGCGCCTGGGGAGCTGCTGCCAAGGCAGAGCAGTGGCTGCTGGCCTGGATGGTGGTGAGCGCAGCCCTGGATTCAATGCACTGTGCATTTCCCAAACTCTTTCTTTTTTGTGTGCTTTGATTTACTTTTTGACCATGTTATCTTTTCATGAGAGCCATGTCACCAAATGACAGTCTGAGCGTTCAGCAGCACCAACACAACACCGTCTGTAGGAAATAAAATAGAATTGAGGGCTTTTGGGGTGATAAGCAGTGGCTGCAGCAGCTTTGCAACTGTTTTTAGTGATGGTACTTTCTCTGGAGAAGGAAGAAGGCAGAATCTAATAAAGCTACCCGACGAAAGGAAAAATCCAGTTCAGGGACTCAGCTTTGTTGCCTGTGCAACTGGTTTGGGTCGCACGAGGATCACATGAGAGCAAGCGGATTTTAAGTCCTTGGACCCCTTTTATAGGCAACAGGGCTTTCAGTTTGTTAAACATGATGGTGCAGCACAGCTGGCAATGGAAAAGGGTGAGCATGTGGCTGGCCCTGCTCTGTGGCTTACTTTCTAAGGGGGAAAGGAGCTGTGAAAACGGATGCTGCTTTGTTTTCTGAGTTACTGCCACACCTGAAGTGATGGGAAGCAGCATAACTTCTCATCATGATTATATACCCTGTTCTCCACCCCATGTTGACATGCGCATAACTGTTGTCAAGTGGCCATGTTCTCTCCATCCCCAACGTGGGTTTGTAACTCCCACAAGCTTTTCTTCCAAGCTGCTGCGCAGTCTTTGCTCTTCTCCTCTCTGGGACCCTTTTGCTTGGCCCTTTTCAATTTAGTTTTGCTACGAGCACAAGTTATGACCAGAACTCTGTCTTTGCACAGCTTTGGAGTTAAACTTTCCCCTTGTTTTAGAGAACACATGGTTTTGCTTAGCACTAGCTAAGGAATTACAAGCCGTATGCCTTGAATATGTATCTGCCAAGGTAAGTAATCTCTGCTGTGAACTCGAACAATCAAAGCTCATGCTTATTTGTTTTCCTATGTATAGATTTACCAGCTGCTGGTCTCTAACATTTATTGATGTTTATTTTTATCTAATCAAGACGTCATTGCCATGTTGAACTAGGCAGTCTGGCAGTGGGTAGTGGGGCATGCTGCGAGGCTTTTCCACTGCCCGGGGCAGTACAGCCCCCCTGCATGCAGGCAGCAGGCTGGGGCAGGATCTGAGGATCTGGCAAGGAATCACAGTTTACTGTTTCTAACAAATCTACTGGTGGAGGGGGGAACTTCAAATGCCAGGGGATCCACAAAGAAGTGACTGGGTATTTTACATCAGCTCTTTGGAAACGTGCAACATGGTTGCTTGAAGAAATTAAGGGAAAGGCTGACTCTAAAGGTGTGTAGATTTCTGGGTGTTTTTTTGTGATTCACTTTGGTTTCTATGCAAGTTACATTCTGAGGGAAAGCTCTGCAGAAGGAGCATATCTGGGAGCCATCACAACTAGATCTTGAATCTTGTGGTTCACAGGTGGACACAAAACACGTGCTAACCCCAAGGCTTCTTTGCTTGGTGTGTGTTGCTTAGCCCCACCAATGGATTGTATAGTGTACCTACACCAGTGTCTGTGGGTTAGATGCACTGGATGAGGACAACTGGAAAGTATTTGTGCTGTTTATGATTCAAAACAGCAGTTCTCCATATACCTTACTCTGAAAAATGTCACATGTTTTGAGCCGTGACAGATTTATGAAGCCTGGGCAAGAGGAGTTTCACTTACGGTAAAGTGCCAAACTCCTCAGTAAAGGGTGAGGAAGGCTTTAAAGTAAAAAGTAGTTGTGTTTTGCTGAACTGCCCTGGCAGCATTGACACAGACAAGGGTTTGAGACCATTTTGTTGGCTTGTATGAGTTGCTTCTGCAAATAAAACCAATCTCACACACTGCCATTTAGAATTTGCTTCCTACCTAGTGTTTTAACCTCAGATGTCTGGAGAAAGCAGAGCTATCTAAATTGGCACTGCAAACAGAACACTCCATGTGCACGAGATGACAAACAGCAGGTTTGAGGACATAAAAAATTGGCAAAGTCTACAAAGAAGGACTTTCTCTATCAGAGGATTTGCTCCTTGACACATTTCAAAAGGTTTCTGGAACAAGGACAGCAATGGAAATTCTTGAGACAGTTTTTGAGGGAAATTTAAAATGCAATTTGAGAGCTGTTATCACTCAGCTTTGTAGTGTAGAGGAGAAGAGATTTGAAATGTGGGTACTAGCTCATAACCTACTGGCTTAAACAAGCATTTGTTTTACTCCTGGAGTTACTTGACATACATACAGGCATAGAGCACTTTCAAGGTCTTTCTAGGGAAGATCTTTCAAGGCTCAGCCTGCCCTGTGGCCTGGCTGGATGCAGCACCTCGCCTGGAAGCCCTCAACCTGTGCTCCTGGCACGGTTGTACATATCTTGTCTTTGCTCCAGAGAGCCACAGGCAAGAAAGAGCTGGCTCAGAGCCTGGCCTGGCTGCGTGTATGAGAGCAGGGCCAAAACCCAGCAAAAGCACGTTTGGAGAGCAGATCTAGGGAGAGCGGTCACTGGTGTGCTGGGATGGAGCTGGGCTTTCATTCAGGAGCACAGACAAAGTGATGCCGTTTTTCCTGGCTTGCAGGCACAAGTGTCTTTGGACAGGCAGAAGGGCAGAATATGATGCCTGTGTCCTTATTCTCTAAAGGGAGGTTCAAAATTGGAAAGGGAGAAAAGAAGGGAAGTTTGTGGTTCCTTACCCCTCAGGGAGGAGCTGGTGCTCCTGGGAATGAGCAGAAGGGAATGCTGCACTAATCTGCTAAGCAAAGTGGGACAAATTATAGAAAAAACCCATCAAGTGCCACAAAAAGAGCCTTGGAACATAAATACGGCAAAATCTCTGCTCACCAAAGCTCACCATGCCCTGACCAGGGAGCACGCAGGAGCCTGGCTTCTGCCCAGCTTGTCCAGGGGCATTTGCCATTTGGCTTCATTTTTTGGGGTGAGTTTTTCTTAATCTACCTGGGAGAATTTCTTCAGCTGCGTTGATTTTGAGCACACTCTGAACTCTTGACCGTGGACACTATATCGAGCACTGAGGTTGTTCTAGCTCTGAGCTGATCTGAGCTCCACAGGGGCACAGCAATCCCAGCACATCACTTGAACGTGCAGTCTGAAAATAGCCCGGACAGAGCCTGAGAGATGAAAGGAGCCCACAGCATATCCACCAAACACAAACTCTTTAATGATGCCAAGGGGCTGGGTCTGGACCCAGAACTTTGTGAGCAGAGGGCGACCTGGTAGCCAGTGTCATTATGAATAGGCTGCTTGTAAAAAGGCTTACATGCCCTTTGCACAAGCAAAAAAGACTGTGCAAGGAAAACAACGTTCAATGAAATCTTTTAAAAAGCTCTAGTTTTTCAGTCCATGTTTAACATTTTAACTGCTAAATAAATGCTACGAA
The DNA here is from genome assembly GCA_024733675.1 of Psilopsiagon aymara. Lineage (NCBI taxonomy): Eukaryota > Metazoa > Chordata > Aves > Psittaciformes > Psittacidae > Psilopsiagon > Psilopsiagon aymara. Next base: position 23,522 of record JANRGW010004900.1, on the reverse strand, counting down.
TCTGACGCCTCCAGGTTCAAGCTCACTCCATTACAGATGCACACAGAAGGAGTGAGAGGAAAACTCATTCGGCTTGATTTTCAGGTAAACTTAGACTACTTCGCTGCTTTTTTCCTGGCTCTGTCTTAGTGGAAAGCCAATGCTGTAACACATTCTTGCAGCCTCACAACAGTATCAGTGTTTTGACTACAGCAGTTCTGTGGATAACTTAGAGAATAAACATTATTTTCTACGTATTGAAGAACTAGCTACCTCTGTCATAAAGAAACACGCATTTCTGATTCAGAACAGGATATTCTGCAGAGCAGAAAGATCGTTGAAGAGCTGTAGGGAAGCTCCTGTCTGTGGGGTTTTGGGCTCCCATAGCTGAACACATCAACAAAATAGACTAGAGATTAGGATAGACTATTTCAGTTGGAAGGGATCTAAAACCATTACCTAGTCCAACTGCCTGAGAGGAGTCACAACTCCATGTGTTTAGCCCTGCTAGGATGGTGCAAAGCACCACTTCAGTGTCTCAAGGGAATTCCTTAAGGAGGCTTTAATGACTGACAATTTGTTAGTTTAGTAAGATGATGTCTGTGTTTTCCAGTGAACACTATTAAATTGCTGAGCTACTAATGGGAACTGAACCTGATGCAAAGTTTTTTTTCCTAAACCCAAGCAAACTGGGCTTCTGGAAAAGGTACTTGAAACTGGTGCCAAGCAACAAGCAGGTATAAATGCTAAGAGATACAGCCTGGGCAAGAGCATGCAATCCAAAGCCAGAAACTCAGAGGAACCTCAGCTCTGTTTTATAGCTCTGAAATGACTGCAAAACAATAAAAGCATGCCTTGGTTGACTTTTTAACTCTTTGGAGAACTGCATCCATCTGTCATGGCAGCACCGAGTCTGCCTGAGCAGGGGGAATTGTTGGCAGCATTTGATGCAAGCTTAAATCCAATGTTTTCCGGACACAGCTGTACTTCTTGGTTACCCACACTCTGGGCTCATCTATAACATGCAGCTTTTCCATCTCAAAAAAAGAAAAACCTGAGGCACTAAGCCATAAACCCCATCATTCTTCTCCCTTTCAGTTTTAGAGAAATTCATCTAATGAATGTCCACAGCTTTTCTCTCTGGGGAGTTTGCCTCTGCCTTTGCTGATTGACTCTTCAACTCTAGAAGTAGCAAGTATCATCTCCCCTAGAGGACTGACACAGATTTTCATGCTCTCTTCTTCTCTGACTCTCTCAAAAGAAGGATCTGGCACGGCTGTTGTTAGGTTTTTAGGATGCTGTTCTTGCTGCTTTCTCTGTTCCCCTGTGTGCACGTACTGTCACACAGTGAAGTCTGTGTTCCTCCTGCTTCTAATGAGATAAGTAACATGTTATTTTGTGTTTCTCTGCCTGGTTGCCTCCCTCTTACAAATAAGGCAGAAGCAGAGTCCATTTAGATGTGTGTGTTTGGATTTTGAGTGGTTGATTATCCGGAATCAGTACCTGGGATACCTGGGAGGTTGTGAGCACTGTGGAGACCTGTTTTTCAGAATGGGTACCCTAAAACATAATGAACCTTTTAAACATCGATATGAGTTTTTGTGGGGTATCTTCCTATCAGATTTGTTTGTATTTGCAGACATGGCCTTGCATTAGAAATGGATACCCCAGATACACCTACTTTTACTGCTGCGGTGGGGATCCTGTGTCTGTTGGTGTGTGTCTATATTACAAGGTAGTGCTGTGCAGAGATTTGAGCTATGGCTGAAGAAGCAGCTCAAGCTCATCCTGTGCTAATTAACCCCTCTGAGGATGAAACCTGCTAGGCAGGGAGGGCCGACAGCCCTGCACTGTTCTAGCACTGAGGGACTTTGTTCAGCTCAGGTGACCCTACATGAAGCACAGTGGGCTGAGCTGCAGGCACCGTTTAAACTCACTCGGAAACCCAGGTCACGTAGTGGGAATCAGTTCACTCCCGCAGACCACTGGCAGAGGCCCCGGCTCCCAGAGTTTGCTTCATGTTACCATGGAGAGCATTAGCTCTTTCTGGTTTGCCTCTTGTTGCTTTTGCAGCAGTGGTGCTGAGGGCAGGGAGGAAAACCTGTGTGGTCAGATAAAGCAGCCACTCTGAAATGCATGGGAGAGAGGAGTCTTGCTTGTGCTGCCTGTCCTCAGCCACCATCTGAGGTACAAGCACTTGTCAACCAGCAGCAACCCACAGGTGCGTTTTTGATGACAAGCTCCCTGTGATGATTCAAGCCTCACTTACCAGCTGCGTGATGAAAGGGTCCAGTTTTCCGAGCTCTGCACCAAGCAGCATAGAGCCTATGAATGAAGAGCTGCTGAGCATGCAGCCATCCTGCAGCATAGCCAAAAGGGGTAGTGGATGCAATGCTAATTGCATTGCATTGGATGAACTCTTGTTGCCTGACAGAAAGTCAGATTGGGCCCACAGTGTGGTGTTAATTCTCAGATGAAATTCCGTATTTCTGGGGTCAGGGGAAGGGAGCAGGAAGATGCCACCCGATCTTCCTAGCAAGTGTGGAATTCCAGCTACTGCAACAGGCAAGTGACGTGGATGCATAATCCTTCCACAGAGCTGGCTGTGCAGTTCTGCTGTTTCATTTCAGACCTTAGACAATGTCAAACAGGAGTTTGGTTAAGGAAGAGCTGAAGCCAGGTTTAACTGCAGCACTGTTAAGCCTTACATCCCTAAACATCCCTGAGCCTAACACGGCACAGACCAGGATTTACCTCCATCTGAGATGGGTTTGGGCAGGTGCAGGTCTGCAAACACTGAGCTGGGAGGTGGTGGGAAGGTCGGGGGACAGCCTTTCTCTGACCTCTTTTCCAATGGAAATCCAAGTCATGGAGAAGGGGATTAAATAAAAACTCTCGATAACTCATTTCCCTTTAAAAAAAATATCAATAATTGCATTACCACTGTGATTTCAGATTGCTAATACAAAACAGAGCAGGCAATTTTTGGAGAGGCAGTGTTTGGTTTCTGCACCCTCTGGCACTAAGACTTCCTGAGCAGGTGTCCAAAATGGCCAGGCAACTTGCAATGGAATTTGCAATGAACTTGCAGGGCATTGAGTGCTGGGATGGAAGGAGGCATTGCTGAAGCAGCCATGTGGTGCTTAGTTGTGAGCCTCTTTTGACAGAGATCTTACTTCTAACTACTGTTCACATGCAGACTTGATGTAAGAAGAGACAGATGATGCAGAGCAGGGCTGATTTATCGGAAGATGAGAGAATTAGGAGGTTTTTTGTAATAACAGATTCATGCTTCCATTCCAGCTCACAGTGCTGCAGACCTTTAAAACCAGCTGACTGAAAGTTCAACTTGTGTGTTTTGCCCACATTCAGAGCGGTGCCTAGATGCAAATCCATGGCAAAGCTGGCCTTAGAGATTTGCACCTGGCAGGATAGGGCCCCTGCTGCTCTACCTGAGGCCGAGCAGCAATCATTGCTGTCAGCAGCAGCCAGCTCTGCCATGGGTTTATGAAGTGCTGTTTCAGCTACAGTCAGAGCTCACCTGCACATTGTAAGTACCCATTCTCTGCCAGTGCAGGACTGGGGCTTTGAGTCGGCAAAATGTTTCAGCACGTGCTCAATCATCCCCCTGCCCCTTACAGAAGTTAAGCATCTGCTTATTTTTAAGCTTGCACTTCTATATTTAGGGAGGGAGGACCTGGAGTGGTATTGCCAAGGGACAGCCATGACCGAGTTCATTAGCTGTGGCTCTTGCTGCCTACCCAGAGCTCCAGGTGAGCCAAGGTGCCTTCTGCTCTAATGCTTCTAAAGAGTGACAGCCCAAACCTGTAAATATGGGAATAAACACTCCCACAAGTCATCTGCTGTTAATTTACGGCTGAATCAGTTCATTTTAATCCAAAACCAGCAGAGTCTTTCAGCCTCTGAAGGCTATTGAATATTTTACTTGATATAATAAGCAAAAGGATTGCAGGGCATGTCTTTCCCCCAACTGTTTTATTTCACCAAGAGCATTTAGTGCTTTGCCAAATTCTGTCTCTGAGGGTCACTGCAAATGTGCTCCCCTTCTGCTTTTCATATAGCACTGAAAAGTGAGCTGTGGTTGTGAAACTTGTTAACTATTCTTGCAATTTTAGCTTGGAGGCTTCTCTTTTTTAATGCACACATATAGCTTGCTCTGTCAGATTTATCCCCCCTAAAAAAATAAGTAGATGAACAACCTGTGCAGCGCTGCCACAGCAGATTGTTACCTGAAATAATGGGATTTCTCAGGGAAGCCAGAGCAAACAAAACAGCCGGATTCTTTATGTCTTGATTAGGAGAGGCGAGCAGTCAGCCTCCCAGCTGTCATCATGGTCAGCTTTCAATGTGAAACCCTTTTTCCAGATCGCTTTCCAATACATGGCTTTCTATCTGAAATACCTGGTAGTCCGGGTGATCATTTCTCTGCATGTCAGCAATGGTAACCAGTTGCTTAATAGCAGAGGAGAAGGTGCAGACAAAGCAAACAAGCTTACCCAAATCGCACTGGAAGTGATTCAGTGTCAGACAGTGATTCCTCCCTCCCGGTGCTCATCCAGCCCGTGGCAGCAGATGGCCCCAGGCAGTATGTCCCTTTGTCTGATTTTATCATCTCTTTGACAAGCATTTTCTCTCCTGGATGTGTCCAAGACAGTGGTCAGGGGCTGTACCCGGGCTGCCGGCTTTTGAAGAGCTGCGTAGCAAGAGGTGTAGCCATACACAGGGTGTCTCCCTGAGGGGCTGCAGGGACCAAGGATGCTCTGTGGGTACTCCAGTCCCCCATGAAAAGGTCTCAGGCATTGCTTGACTCCATTCACAAGCTAGGCTGCACAAGGCATGCTTCACGCTAAAATGATGTCAGAAACCAGCAAATGAATGCTGCCTGATTTATGATATCGTCATTTATCTTTTTTATTTCGCCTCAGTGTTGAGGAAAGACCTTGATAGGAAACTGTGATATTATGCAGCTGGCTATGAGCACTGTTGAGCTCAGTGTCTTTTGCCGTGTTTGATTCTTAGCAGCTGCTCAGTGTTAGTTAATTATCTCCTTAGAAGAGGGATTTCTATTTTTACGGGATGATTAAGGAGGCTGATGGAAACGTGCAAGAGAGCAAAAACCCAAATATTTAGGCAGACCTAAAAAATGCTTCCCATAGCCAACACCACAGCTGCAGCTAAGGCTGAGCACTCTCTGTTTGCTTTCTGGGTGATACATTTTTGTTAAGGGATAAGTTGCTGGAACAGCTTGAAGCGAGCATCGCCCTGAGTCACACTGCAGTACAGACCTGCACTGAAAACCACCAGCGGGGCAGAATTATTCCCAATTGGTTGTTCTTGTCCTCATGTTGGGTGAAGTCTTATTCTGCATTAATGCTGCCTTGGTCCCCATCTAACACAGGGCACTGCTGACCATGCTGTAGCGGATGTCCTGACAAGCACAGGCGGAGACCAACAGGTTGTCTGTAACAAGCGACTTCTTTCTGTGAGCAGAAGACTCAGCTCGCTTGGGTGGCTGTAGGTCTCACCCTGGCTTTCCTTCCTCCCTGAACACATTCCAGAGCTGTGGAAGGTTCGGCCAGTGTTCCTTGGCTGGCACATGGATGCTCAGCACCCCCATGGAGAGCAACGTGGGCCCCGAGCACGTGACAGCACAGCTCATGCACTCAGGATTTAAAAAATACCCATAATTGTTGCTGCAAAGTATGAAGTGAAGTCCAGTCCCACTTGATCTTTCCCTTCCTTTCAGCCCTTTTCACTAATAGGCACATGTAAGTGATTAACGCAGCCACGTGTGACTGTTTCTTGTTGCTTGTGCAACCCTCAGCATGTGCTTCATCTTCCGAGTATGATGTGGACGTGTTTGGCATTACGTACACGAGGGACTTTGCTGGCCTGGCCGCTGCTCAGCCGCGCTGGTCTCACGCCACCACAGCTGCGGCCACGGCTCCCAGCTCCCCTGGGGCTGACACTGGGCTCACTGTTGGAGGGGATCACTGATTTTATTCTGCTAATAAATCCTGGTTTAACTTGTGGCATTAATATTCAAGATAAACTGGTTCTTTGTCCATGCTATACAGATACAGTCTTTGCTTCTCTTCTCCTTCATTAACAGCTATGCCTGACAGCTGTTGGTGTAGGTTTTGTCTTCAGCATGCTCTTTTGACCCCCCAGGTCCTTATCATCCATCAGCAAGTCTGGATGGATCCATGTCAGATGCCAAAACTGAAGATAGAGGGGAAAATCAATTAAAATCTTGGTAAAACTTTCCATATCCCTAAAGAAATCTTGTTTTCTTTGAAAAATATTTCATAGAAAGTTGGATCTAGTTCCATATTCTGTCCAGCTGGCAACCAGTTCACAAAGTCATCCAAAAAACTGTTTTGAAACCATGTTATTGAGAATACTAATTATTTAGCACATTGCATGAGTTAAAAAGTGATGCATGTATTGCAGATAAGAAATGCATAACATGTGTACATTTTATGAAAGGCCAGGTTGGACGGGGCTTGGAGCACCCTGCTCCAGTGGAAGGTGTCCCTGCCCATGGCAGTGGGTTGGAACTGGATGGGCTTTAAGGTCCCTTCCAACCGAAACCATTTTATGTTTCTATGACTGTGTGAAAATTGCAGGAAATTAAGATTGAATGTGTGTGTAGGTATAAGGATAGTGAGAAATTCTGCAGGGGCTCAGGCAAATTTCAGGCAGAATTTTCATCTTCAATCACAAAGAAAAGGGACACATTGCACTCATCTTGGGGTGGACAGGAGCTTTGATGCATATGTCTAATTCATCCATCTCTTGGCAGACCTCACAAAGCTGAACAAATCTGAGCTTTGGACCTTGTCAGTCGCAGAGGCCATGGATGAGCCACTTGCTGTGTGGGTGACTCTTACCTTGATTACTTTCTATGTACCTTTCCCTTGATGGCCCTTTTTGACCAGACTTAAACAAAACATTGCTGTCTGCTGAGGCAAGCTGTGGCTCAGCAGAGGCGCTGTGATGACTGGTGGCATTGCTGGATCTTCTTGGGGTTGTTTGCATAACTTTCTACATGCTCTTTAGATTCGGAGTGCTTGTTTTGATCTTTGTTTTAATAACACTTTGAAGTGTTGATGCATGACGCAGTTTCCTACAGCCTCATAAGAGGTACAAGATGATAAAAAAAAATATTATTGGTTTTAGAATTGGTTGGTTGTTTGGTTTTTGTGGTTTTGTTTTTTTTTTTTTTTTTTTTTTTCCTTTTCTTAAAAAAACTAGTTTTGGGGGGAAAAAAATGGTGTATCTGTGAGGAAGATGATTGGTTCTAGGGCTATAAAAGCTAAGCATGGATGCAAGCTTGGGTAGTGCTACAGTAGAAGGATGAATAACACAGATTCTGCTGGAGCAGGGAGAGCTCCTCTGAATGGAGCAGAAATGTGGTAGCATACAAGGGCATCTAGTGGCAAATGTACCATAACTTAAATTATTTGGATTATTTCTTTTTGTGGCTTGGGGCTGGAATACTGGAAGCTATTTGACATTTCCCAAATCCTTGTTAACCTATGGGAAGAGCATCACTGAGCAACTGGGAGCTGGGGAAGATCCACTGTGTGCAAAAAGCCATGGCAGAAACTAAATGCCTAGACTGAAACAGTCTTATGCTGGCAAAACCAAGATGGTTATGGTTTCTTTTTTAGTTTATGAGCTCCTGGGGCATGAGTAAGCAGCTGACAGTCTATAGCCCATAAAAAGGCAGGTAAGCATTATCAGAGGTTAAAGCGCAGTAACATCGTTATCTGACCTGGAGTACCATAGACTAACGCATCTATTCTCTTGCTTTGTTCTGACCTTTCCCAGTTGGAGACACCCACATTTCTTTGCAGTTTGACCCAAAGCACATCTGTGCTTCCCCATGCCTCTCATGTGGGTTCATCCTCCAGGGCTACACCTGAGAAATAGGAGGAAATCTGGCAGGCTCAATAATATGGGAAAAAGAAGTCACACAGCTTCACATTGCTTAAAGAAAGCCACATGTTAAGTAGCCTACTGTGCTGGTCTGAAAGGACAAATGGGGTCTCCCTATCAAATAGCTCCTCTTCCTGTCGGTTGGACCACAAAAACCATGCTGAAGAAACACAGAGCAACACCTGGTTCTCCAGGGGTTGTTTTTCAGGTAGCTAGAAGAGGAAAGTAACTGTTTTAACCATAGGCAGTGTCTCACAGCAGCATGCAGGTCACTGCACGCCCATTAAATTAAAATCTTTGTACAAAATAAGCCTTAAAATGTGAACTTGAGTTTGTGTTTAGAAACAATAATAAGTGGTAGAGATGCATGCTGAAAATAGAGTAGAAGCAGTTGTAGTTTAATAGGTGGAAGGTATGGCAATGGGCAAAGCACCAACCTTAACCATCTATGCCAAACACCCAGAGAACAGGGACCCCAGGGTGACATGAACCCTTCTCCCACCTTCATCCCCAACTCGGTGGCCCTGTTGAGCCCAGTTTAACTGGCCAGGAAGTGGCTTTCTGCTCCTTTTAGCCAAATACACTCCCTCTACAATATAGTCAGGAGTGGGAAACCATAGAGGATAAATGAGACTTGATACACCCTGCCTGGGTTCTTCAATGCCACTGGTACCCAAGAGTACACTGTCAGTGGCAGAGAGCTCTGATCTTGTTGCCTGGTCTTCTGCACATGATCTGCAGAAGCTGCTGAAGCTAATGCCTTTGGCATATTCACTTCAGAGCATTAGCTCAAGCAGTGCTGTCTAAGGCAGATCCATACCTTATCTACTCTGCCAGCTGGACCTGCTGTAAATACAATGAACCATAAATAACCTTTCTATATAATAAAAAAGTTTCCACCTGAGCATGAGTGTAATGTCTAGTTCCTCTCCTTGCTCTGGGCAACCGTTTGACTCTTTGGAATGAACCGATCGGGTATTCTGGAAATTGAATTAATTGCCAAATGCAGACAGGGTCAGAGAGTAATTCCAAGACAAGGAGTTAAACTTGCTTCCTTTTCCTTTGTATTCAGGCTCATTTTCATTGTGTACCGAGCATATCTGAGATAAACTTTGCAGTAAACTTGCATCAGTACCAGATTCTGCAAGGAAACACATTTTTGTCCTTTCTTTTTTCCTTAAACAAGGGTTTTTAATGGACCCTTCTCTAATTCTCAAGGTCATTGTTAAGTAGTTTAAATAGTTGGTCAGATGCCAAACTATTTTCTTTGCCTGCCTTTCTCCCCTTGGAGAATTACTGCAAACAATGAAATGTGGCATCTTCAACATTAGTGTCAAAGAGAAACCTACCATGACAAGCAGTTTTGTATCTCAGGAACTTGACTAAAGTTTTATGTTGCATTGAGTAGGATAAAGAGTCTCACGAGCATTTAATCACCAGATCTCTGCAGCATCCTTTACTGAAATTATTATATTTTAAATTTTATTTAATAGTGAAAAAGAGATCACATTTCCTCGCTTTGTAATACTTTTGGGCCAAAGCCATCTGCAGTCTTCAGAAATACCTGGATAAAGCAATTGAATACAATAAGAAGATTTGCTTGCCCCTTGTGCAATTCCTGTGAGCACATACTGTGAAGTGAGGGGACAAGAGTCCTGTTGGCAAAGTGGGGCCGCACAGAACTTTGCGTGTGACTGCCCTCAATTCAGCCAGGTTTCTGAAACCATGTGGTGCATGGGCAGTGCACAACCAGCCCATGTAAACCGGTGTTCAGGGCTGCAGAACAAATTGTGCACCTATTAGTGTCTGCACTGAAGGCAAGTGGGAAGTGTTGCTCTTTGCTTTTCAAATGCTCCCTCTGGTGCTTGAAAACTATGCTTAAACCTGAAAATTAAGATTCATGGTGAAAAAATGCAGTTTTAATACAGTCATAGCTTTTTTAGCTTCACAGCTTTAGCTGTTCCAAATGCATTCACCTAATGAGTTTATATGTGACTGTGTTTGTTTGGAGGCAGCATATTTTGGCTCCCTAGATATTATCTTGCAGTGAGGATCAACATTTCTAAGCACGTATTTCTACAACAAGTAGATAATGCGGAGGGGATAGTGACGTTCACACATTTATCAAGTGGTTGCTTAGAGCCATCACCCAGCCACAGCAGTGGCTGGAGCGATGGTTTCTTGGTGCTCTGGGTGGTTTTGGAGTATTGGCATGGCTACAAACTGGCAAAGCATTAGCACAGAGACAAAAGGCGGTGTCTGCAAACCTGGTTAGCTCAAAACCTGGCTGCTATAAACAGCAATGCAGAGATGTTGCTCATGAAGAATATTGCTGGGATGTTATTTCTCTATGATCCCTTTTCTGGCCTATTCAGTATTTGTTTTACACAGCTGCCTCCAACATCTGCTTTTCATCTCTGCTCTTTATCCATGTAGGTATTCAAAAATGCCTTTCTTCTTTCAGCTGCTTTCTGTGTCTGTCTTGTCAATGAAACATGCAGCTAATTGAATACAAAACAAATCTGTTTAAAATAGGCTATTGCATATTTTGCAGACAAATAATTAAGGGAATAATGACAGCTGCCTTTGACATAAAGGAAAAATATGGGGGAAAATAACAAGGTGAGCATGAAATTTGTCAGGAATCTGAAAGCAGACTAAGGCCATTCTGTAATTTCAAACTGAGATCTTTTCCCACTTTTCTACCTGACAGCTTTAAAGCTGCTTTCTCAGCCTCCAGCCTCTCCCTTCTTCACTTGGGACAATTAGGACCCAGGCTGTGGATCAGACTTCCAGCCCAGGATCCACCTCCAGAATGCTGGGCTTCCTGGGTGAAGGCTTCTTCTGGTTAAGCGTCTAGCCATAATGTGAGAAATCCCCAATTCTTTGGCTTTTGTTGTTCGTTGGCATGAAACCGGTGCTGAGCAACCCTGCTGCCCTGTGACAGCGAGTCTTGGCAGTTCTGCCTTACCCAGCTGTGATTAGGAGGTTTGCAAGTGCAGGGGGCTGTGTTTAAGCAGTTATTCCATACCAGTTTCAGCCTGCAACTGTCTTCCGTTCCCTTCTCCTCCCCCAGAACCACGAGGTTATTGCTTTTGGATAAAGGAGACCGCAGTGCTGAGGCATGTCTCGAAAAGCAAATACAACTTTTGACCTCAGCAAGGAGCAAAGTCGTGCCTAGATTGAAGGTCAGCAGCTCCACAAGGCGTATGAGCTAGAGGCACTGATGACTCCTCTTTCTGATACTCAGTACAACCTCCTCAGAGAAAAGCCCTTTTTCTTCTCAGAATATCCCTCTCCTTTTGATGTTTTCCCATACTTTTTATTTACCTCCCTGAACAAAGCTTGCCCTTTGAATAATATCCCTTCATGCTGTGTATCTATACTTCTGTGGCTGAGCTGCTCGTGCATCCTGAATCAGCTATGGCAAATCTGCATTTTCTCACGTAGATATCAACTGTGAGGGTCGCTGCTAAGCCCCACAACTGACTTTTGTTCTGCAGAAAGCACTCCCACATTCAGGTGGTGTATTCTGAAGCAGAACCAACCCTTCCAGCCTGGAGGACAAACAGGGTTTGCATCTCATCCTCCTCCTCACCTTTCTCTGAGCTACCTGGGAAAACAGTGCATTGTACAAGGAGACTGGAAAAAAAGCCCGGTCATGGCTTTGCCTGACATCTAAAAGGCATTCAGGGTTTCAAGGAGAGAAACATGGAGAAAAGCAGTTGGGATTGGGGTCTGCAAGCCCCAGAGGTCCCAAAAGCAGCTCTGAGGTCTGTGTCTGCCTGTATTCATGCTAGGAATGTTAGTAGGCAAAGGAAAATCTGATGTGTTTATGCGTGTTTGTAGATTTGAAAATGTAAACTATGGTACAGTATCTGCTTATGGTGTGACCTCTTAACCTGAGGGGTTTTCCTGTTCTGGGGTGAATTCCAGCAAACCACTGTGCTGCTGTGTTTACAAGGCAAATGCCTGCTTTCCATGTTCTCATGGCCACAGCATGTCTCGTTACAAATCCTCTTTGGGAAAAGCGAGCTAGTTAGCACTGCTCACCCCAGTGAAGCTGCAGCGGATAAATATTCCTACTTCACTGCTGAAAAGGAAGAAATGAACTAAAATGAGATTTAAGTAATCATTTGCTACCTCCTCTGTTTGTCCATCTGCTCTGAATTTTAAAAGATCAAGGTGCTTGGTTACCCCAAACCAGGGAGCAGACAGCCCCTTGCAGCAGAGCCCAGGGTAATCATTGCTGAGCACTAGGAAGAATTTAACCCACTCTGGGACTCGGCCGGCAGCCGGACCGACAAATCTTCATTCCAGAGGGATGCTGGCTCCCCGCCGTGGCAGCAAGCATGATTTTAGCTGGCGAGTGTGTCAGTGGAGGCAGCCCAGCGCCACGGAGGTTGGAACAGGGTGGAAAGGCGATGGGGGGCCACTGGCCTTGGGGTGCCGGTACCCCAGCGAGCTCAATCGCCCCCCCCAGCAGCTGCTGTTACAGGAGCTGTTTCAGCACAGGGCGAGGGTAAATTACAGTTCCTGTAAATGACAGGCAGGGTCCCACACTTCCCAATGGCTACCCGGCTCTGTAAACAGACTTCTGTGTGCCTGGCTGCAGATCACAGCCACACTAATCAGTCTGTCCAGCTCTGCAGCAAAGCTCCACAGCATATGCAAAGAAAAGCCAAAAACAATATGTTTATGAAATCCAAACATCGCAAATACACTTTATTTACACTGCTGACACTGAAAGGAGAAACAGATGCTTCTGGTTTGGGTGCCTGTCCAGTCTAATTTCAGGAAAACACGGAGATCAGAGGGAGGGAAAAAAGAGAATCAAGATGTACAGTCTGTCGCATCTCCTGTTTGAACTATTGGAAATCATTCATGTGCTGCTACAGCAAATGGAAGGGGCTCAGCTTTGCCAAACACCAGGCTGTGTCCCTTGGTGTATTGATGCTGTGAGTTACCTTGTTGGGAAGCACCAGTCCTGTGAAACAGCCTCATGTTACTGGAGGACCAGAGGAATCCCAATGCAGATCCAGCAACATGGGCACTGTATAAGGTGCCAAAGGGACTGCAGTTCAGTAATGTCCAGTGAAGGACCCCATGGATCTGAGTGTCACAGAAGGCAGCTCAGAGGCTGCAACCAGGAGGGCACTGCCGGGTGCAAACACCTTGTACATAGCTCATGGGCCCTCAGCACTGCGACTTCTGCTGCATAATTGTCTTTATTGCCATAAAAGGTGAAAATAAGATATGAAGCAACACGCACTGACTGTCTGAGCAGCACCTGGAGAGACAGTGCCCACATCATGGGTCAAGGCAAGAGCCAGCCTCTTCATAGCCCTGTCACTTTTTAGAGCAGGCACCTGACAGGGTTTACATAATGAGATTAAAACTCCCTCCCAGAGTGCTGGTGGTCTTGGAGCACCTGTATCTCACAGGCACATCCCTACTGAGTGACCAGCACCATTTGACTGGCCTAAGCCTCTGCTCAGATGCTCTCCCATCTGCGGCAGGTTGGCTCTGCACAGCCCTGGGCCTGTCTTTCCTTCCTGATAAGCTGCTGTGAGGACGTAAATAATTTGCTGTGGATTCAAACACTGTGCTATTTCACATGCACTATTTATTGCTTTAATACAAAGTCTACCAGCACGTGAAATCAGACATGAGTGAACGCATGTTGTCCCCACTTTGGGAATCGTCCCAAAGCCCCAGCTTAAGCTTTAATTGCATCTCATTCCTCTAAGACAAATAGGTGGAGAAGGCAAAAAATAATGTTTTGGACAAAAGCATTTCTCACTAAACCCCTAACAGGGACAGCAATGCCTGTGCTCCCTCTCAGACCATCCATGCTGCAGCTGCCTCACTGCAGGACTGAGCCTGCACCAAGCAGGATTAAAACATGAAAACAAATAGCCAAACATGAAACAAACCCTAAAATGCCAGGAAATGAAGTCAACCATTGTATGAGGTGAGAAGCTGTTACCCTCACACAGCATGGTGGCTGGAGGGGACCAGTGCTGGCAGCCGGAAGCATCGCTCACCCCGCAATGAATTGATGGGGTATGGACCCTCCCCATCCCTGCTACATCCTCACAGCCTTGTGTGCCTCAGTGCACTGCCCAGGTCTCAGGGTTCAGGCTCCTGGTGCCACATCTGTACCTGCAATCTATTTTTTTTATTGGAAGATATATGTCCAGGATGCTGGGTCATGCAGCTGGAATCAAGCACTTTTTCTTGCAAACATCAAGCTGTGGGGTGACTTCCAAGTCACGGAGTCATCCGATACCCTGGTAAGCTCCTGTTATATTGAAAACCATATGTCACAGTGGAGCTTTGACAGGCCGTGCCCTGACTGCATGACCCACATTGCTCACAGGTTTGCACCCCTTGCAAAAGCAAGGTGAGGATTCACATAAACCTGCTACAAACTGGTTATGTCTGTCCTAGTGCTGATTACTTGCTCTGAGTACCCATTACATGCACAACTACACTATGTGATGAGCAACCTGCCACTGCTCCAGCATGGCCTTCTCTGGTGAGCAAAGCTGGGCAGGATGCTCCTGTCTTCCCTGTGGTGTGTAATGTCCATTCATCACAAGAGGTCTAAACCCTGTGCTTGATTTTTTCCTGCAAACACCTGTTACTGATCAGTTCCCCAGCACTAATACTCTGAAGTTGGTTGGTGGGGGTTTGGCCGTGTTGATGGCTTTGGCAGAAGGCTGTGTCCAGGGAGGTAGTGAATCACAGTCCTGGAGGTCACCTTTATGGGAGCAAAGAGGAACTCTTTTCCCTGCGGAAAAGACATTTTGAGAAAATTAGTCTGATGAGAGGGAATTTTGGGGAATGAGGAAGGGGAATGAAAAACTCATTTGGCAACTAGAATCAGGATCCTGGGATGCCGCAATTCTTTTTTTAGGTGGCAACTTTTGTTTTCAGGTTCCAGATGGAAAATAGATAAATTAATTAATTAAATTATGCAGGGCATTATTTAGTTGAAAATTCAGCTTTTCTCTGATAATTCCAGAGAAGTTGAGGTCAGCCATGGTACTGCACAGTACCACGTGCATGTACTATGTGTGTATGTACCACATACACATCATGATAGTTAAACATAAGTTCATGCATCACGAAACTGAGCATGTGTGTTTTCAACTACTAAAGTTTCATGATCTAGGTCTTTTGCAAGTAAAACACATATAAGAACACAACTTAATTTTCAGCTATTTCCTATGTATCAATTTCCTAATCATTTAAATTTCCTGTCATTAGGTAGGGAAGCTGAATACTCTCAATGAGCATTAAAATGTAGAAGTTCTATAAAATGCAGGTTTTGAGAAGCAAGGTTCTAATACTGACACTGGAACAGGTTGACCAAGGAAGCTGTGGCTGCCCCATCCCTGGCAGGGATCAAGGCCGGGTTGGACGGGGCTTGGAGCAACCTGCTCTGGTGAAAGGTCTCTCTGCCCATGGCAGGGGGTTGGAGCTGGGTGATCTTAGGGTCCTTTCTGACCCTTTCACCCATTCTGCGATTCTAATACTTTTGAGTTTGCTTTTTAAAAAAACACTTTCTTCTGTAGAAGTTGTCCCTTATTGTCCTTCCCCTTTCCCCCTTGGGGTTCCCCTTTTGTTCTCAAAGAACTGGAAGAGACTCACAAATACAGAAAGTCAGAAAGCAAATGCAAGCAGGGGAAAATGAACCCACATTTGGGCTAAAAGTTTGCAAAAGGAGGAGTCTTAGATCAAAGTATATGTCTGTCCATGTTCAGTATTAATTTCCATGACTATCAGTGTTTGTTTGCTGCAGTCTAAGCGGGACAGATTTATTCTCCAGCAGTGGCTCTATAGTAATGTAATTGCTTGCCCTAACTCAAATACTCTTGGGGATAAAGCAACAGAAAATCACCTCCAGTGAGATTTGGCATAGTTGCAGCACGCAAGGGAGAGCTCCCAAACCCAGGTCTGAATGACTGGGCCTGGAACGGCAGAGGCCTGGGCTGGCAGGTGAAAGGTGCCGGTCTGGAGCTGCCTCCTCCCAGCATCGCGCTGCGCAACAGCATCTGCCGCGGCAAACCAGGAGGGTGTTTTTTGGCCTGGACGGAGCAGCTGCTTTCCCAGCAGAGGGCACGATGCGCAAACGAGAGCCGTGATCCCCTCTACCAGCAGCGAGGCAGCAAGAGAGGAACAAGTGCGCAGAGCCAGAACCCCCAAGGCAGGATGTGCTCGGGCGCAGCGCGCCCTTCGTGCTCCCGGCAAAGGGTCTTGCTGCCTTTGGAACAAGCACCCTGCGCTGCCGTCTGCTCTCAGTCCAGAGCCGCGGTGCCCAAATATCTTCACTTTCAAAAGCACTCGGTCTCATTACAAAATGCCCTCAAAGCTATTTAAATTGCATTTTGGAGAAATTTCTGTGAATTCCAGAAAATGGAGCCAGCGTCTGTTAGAAAGAACACAGTCGCTCCTCATTTTCCATAATTTTGAGGCATTGATGTCAAAATTCCCATTTTCCAAGACAACTCTATGTCTTATAGCAGCACAATATAATGCAGAGAACAAAACCCTCTCTTCAGTTCAACCTCTTCACATGGGTTGTGTGAGGTCTAATTTAAAGTCCTTCATCTGGATGACTGATGCTTAAGAAAACAGTTTGCGGAAAGATGACCTAGTTGTAGAAAAATGCTTTCTATGTTTACCTTCTCAGAAATGGCTGCTTGGGTTGTCATCAAACTTTCTTTGAAAGAGGCTTCCCAGCAAAGAGGTTCAGTTCTTGCCTTACTAATTAAGAGATGCAAACATGCTGTTTAGCCTCAGATATGCATTTTAACTGTTCTGGTCATTCCTATGGAATTTCCCTCTTTGTGCACCATCATATGTCTATTCTGAAATTTCTTTTATTTCAACTTTCTGTTCATACAGCACTACTGCAGTGATGTGATTCCTGACTGACACACACTTAAAAGCATTGAAATATAAACCAGTTTTCTGCCAAGAGGCAAAGTTTGCTGTGACCTATTGGACTGAGCGGACAGAAATCACCTGCTCAGAGCTACTGAGAAGTGCAAAATCACAAGCACAGGGTCTCCTTAGTGCTGGCACCCCAGAAGAGGGGCTGTGCTGCACCAGTCCCTTGGGAGCCGCATCTAGAATTGCTTCTCTGCTCATGGTTTCAGTCACACTGTTGTTGCTTAGTATAATGAGACAAACTGATTGGGCCACAAAGCTCGAGGGTGTTCAAACAGCAGAGGAAGCAAGGTTTGGGGAAGGTTTCACACGTCCACCCACTGGGGGTAGCACATGCTTTGCAGTTTATTTTATGCTGCCTGGCAGGTGCTGGAGAAGACAACTTGCACCAAAGATAGCCCTTGAGCAAGCAGATCACATGCATTATTCAGCATGCTCAGAGAGAGGATGGTCTGGGCTTCCTCAGATGCCCAAAGGAACAGCAGGGTCTGCGTGCCCATAAAACCAGGGGAAGGAGAGCTGTAGTATTTTGGTGCAGAAAATAGCTCCAAGCTCTTGGCAGACAGATGGGTCTGTGAATGTTTCATCAAGAGCAGCCTGACCTTGTAACCACAGCTATATGCAGGTCAGATGTGCTGGTTCATGAACCAGCCTGAATCTCTTGGGGAATCATAGTTCAAGTGAAAAAAATAAAGACCCTTGGTCTATTAGTAGGCTGTAGAGCAATCCCCTTTCCTTTAATGACTGTGGAATTTCATATGAGGTTGCAAATAAAGGGAATAGAAGCTCTGCCATTGACTGCAAAGCGCTTTGAGGATTCCAGCTATGCAGATCTCTCAATAAGCTGGTCTGCTGCCCCAGCACTGAGCCTGGAGCACAGGACATCCCTGTGGGGCGTCTTCATCCCTCTGGGGCTGGCTGCTGCCCTGAAAACCTGCCCGATCTCTGGAGGGTTGCTAGTGGTGGGTCGTTAACAGTGCAAGCTGCTGTGTACAGCAGAAGTTGTACCAAGACAGGGAAAAGCTAAAGATTCCTCAGCCTCTTGGAGATTTGTTTCAACCCATCACTGCAGCATGTGCGCAAAGCAGCTCTTCAGCCCTGAGTGACAGGAGAAAGGTCTCCCCTCTGCAGCACCCATGAGCTGTTTACTGAAACCATGAGTAGACCCTGGATCGTCAAGCTTCCTGGTAGCTTTCTGCTGACAGGGGAAAGGAAATGCTTTCTATTTATCTGTTTTATCATCCTGTGTAAAATTTGTTTCCTCTACATTTAAGAAGATGACCAGAAGTGGGGATGATAGGTACAAACTGCTGGTGATATGTAACAGCAATTTGCTTTTACTGCTTAGATTTAGGACAGGAGATATAAGCATACATCAGCTAGCTTGATCTGATCAAGCAGACCAAGATCTCTCTTGATCTGCAGCATCAAGCGATGATGCATTTCTTGATGCAGCAATCTGTCATTGCTGACTGATCTTTCTGTCATTTGGGTTTTCTCTGTCCCTCTGCTGTCTAAGGAGTCAAATGTGATCTAAAAGTTCGCTAACAAAAGTCTGGCTAACTTTGTCTGTGAAAATATAGTCATCTTATCTGTAGGTCACAGCTAAGCAAACAGAACACCTGACATTGCATTTTCCACCTGTCTTAGCTTTGGTGAGGGTGTGATGCAACTTGGTAACCTCTGTTCCATCAAACTATGTCAGATGGGGGAAGTTGTAAGCTCCAGCCCAGGCCTGATTCACAGTCACTGAAATCAGAGACAAATCAGGCCTCTGAGGAAGTCCCCAGCATCCTGGTTTGCACCTCCCTGGGACTTTTCTTGCCAGTCCATCAAGGTGGAGATGCAGCAATCAAAGTAATGGGAGCAGCCATGGTGATGGGGGTCCATGATTGCTTTTGCAGAATGGGGACAGTCAGTAGGCTTTGGGTTTTTACTTTGTTTTATGCTTTTATTGTTGAAGACTATTTGGGGGATTCATTTGCCTTTCAGAGGAATGTGTATTTAGAAGATGCTTAAAAATATCGCAGGGCTGTGGGATTACTTGATTCTATGTTCATTATCCTCTGGATTTGAATAGGAAAGGTCACCAAGGATTTCACTGGTTCTTAACACGTACAAGAGCAAGCAGCAGGATAACAGGTCACCCAGCTCTGGAAAAAGCCAGGTTGTTTCCTGCCAGGCTATATAGATAACCTAGTTTCATTAGTATTTTTGTAATAGTTCTCCATCAATAACTTCCCAGAAAGTAGAAACTGTTATGAAGAAGTACTCAACACAAAGTTTTGGGACCCATAGCAAGTTTAGTCTGGCTGATAACCATCATTTTCAGGGGGAATGTTATAGGATTAACATAAACTAGCACCATTTTGGTTGCTAGATTGCTTACCGTTAGTAAAATGCTCATTCATTCTACAGAAATGAGTTACGCAGGATGGAGAAGAAATTCCTTAGCTCTCATTTTGCACAGTGTGAGAGTCTTAGCTCTGTTTAGTCATCTTTTTGTGCAGTGTCTTGTATTAAATGATTCACTTTTTCCAAAGTATGTGAATTTTGGTTGTTTCCAAATGTTAAAATAATGATTCCTTTGGTACCCAAAAGACATTAGAACAAGTGGATGGTATTATTTAAAGCTTAACCTCACAGCCCAGCTGAAAGACACATCCTGATGGTCAAAGACAGTAAGATAAACTCATTCTGTAAATGTGTCCTATCCCAAAGGTCTTGAAGTCAGATTGAGAAGACAAACAGAAAAGGCACAGTGCAGCAGGGCACAGGAGAGCTGTCTGCAGGGAATTTTCTGTCAAGGTTTTTCATTGAAAACTGGTAGTGTGACAAAATCTTCTATTTTGTCAGGAAGATGTAGGAACATGCCCAGTTTCCAGTGGAGCTCAAAACCTGATATGCAGGAGAGCTTCCCGGTGGTGTGAGACTATGAGGCTCACTACATTCAGGACTGCCGTGCTCCCAGTGACCAAGAAGAAGTCCCAATTTCTAGCTCTCATCACACCTTCTAGCAATTTCATTTTGTTCCCATCTTTGTCAAACCAGGGCTGCAAAGTGTTAGTCATTCCCTTGCCATTGCATATGGGGAAGCCGAGTTGTTAGGACACCTTTCAAGCATTGCAGGGATCTTGCTGGCATCTCAGTAGAGTTGGTGGGCTCTTCATCTTCAGAAGTTGGCGTCAGCTTGTGCTCCATTCCCTCACTTTTCTGCACCACAGCCCTGTTGGTTTGATTTAAATACTACCATGACTGATGCTGAAGTGGGTGTGCAATTTTATCAGGCACAGAGAAGGCACCCAGGAGATGAATCCCCTGCAATAACTGTTTCATTAATCATTACCAATATATCTAGATAGAAAAAAGAATGACTTAAACCTTTAAAAATTAAACAACAAACTACAACAATCAGGAAAGGGCTTCCTATTGCTGTTACATAGTAATCACCTGTCTCCCTGCCTGGGGAAAGCTGGAGGACTAGATGGGAATCCAAACCTCCTGAACCAGGTGAGGGAATGATCTATGAGCCAGGACACTAAGCAACAACCTCAGAAATAACCCACCTTCCTCCTTTCCCACTCAGCATCTTCCTCCACTTGCTGCCCAGGCAGCATTTTTGGCCCTTTATGTCCCATATGACCCACCAGGAGCCAGGAGAGCTTCCAAAGTGCTACACAGCTCTCCATTTCACAGGGACCAGTTTAAAAGCTACATCAAATTATTACCCATACAGTACTTCACTAAAAGAGCCTCTAAAAGCTCTGTGTCCCCATGTCACCATAGGCAAGAGAGCAGAAGGTATAACCACTGTATGACCCACTCGTAAGCACACAGCTTGGTCCCGCTCCACCGCAGTGCGTGGCATCCTCATCTCCAGATACAAGTAAATACCTGCTGTATTTTGCAATAGGCTCCATTCTTTTTATGTGCCTGCTGTTTAAGCCAAGTCATGCTCAGTGTTTTCTTTCAGTAATTTCTTGAATGAAAGGATTGTCCTGAGGGCAGAGGCACTTGTCAGGATAATCAGGCAGAAAAATTCATAAGCCAAGGGGTGAATTCAGAGATTAAAACCACTGTATGCCTTGTGTACCAAACACAGTTCTGGTACATTCATGAACACTGAGCCATCTGCATGGGCTTCCATAGGAGGAGACAACAGTGTACCAGATCCTCAGAAAAAATACACGTTTGTAATAACCAATGCACACACTTTAAAAAAAAAAACCAACAAATTTTTATTCATTACAGAACTTCAAGCAGCATTTCATCTCTCCTGAAAACGGCACTTCAGGCTTCCAGAATAAAAACAGTGTACCACAGTGCATCAAATTACTCAACATCCTTCTTTCAGAAGAAATCATCTATATTTAGGCAACATGCATCAAAGATTTTTTTAAGTGGCTCGATTACATTTCTGTTCTGCTTTTATGGGATAACCAGCCCTTATCACTGCTTCCTTTCAGTCTGATAAGAAATTGCCAAGCACTCTTCACTTGCTTCTGGCACTGCACTGTCCGCAGCATCTCCAGCGCTGAGATATTGATCATAAATACCTGCACTTGGGCAGAAAACTTCTGTGAATTCAGACAATAACAGCGTTCGTATTTTTGAAGTGTGTTACTGCAGCCAAAGGGGTCAGAATATTTTTTGAGATTTTAGCAGTTGTAGGTAAGAGCTCAATATTTTCATCTCTTAGAGCCAGACAAGTACAACCTCATTAGTATTGATTGATTTTCGACAAGAAAAATTCAGCCTTTTCCCAGGCAGTGTAGTAAGGATCATGAAGGGACACAAAAGAAGGAGGAAAGGAAGTAGGAAGAGTCTCTAAGACACCTCTGGAGTTACTGAACTGGGTACAGTCACCTATAAACTATTTTCTTTGGAGTCCATGTCAGGAAAAAATGCACTTGAGCATCTCAGAGATCCACTGTAAGATGCATACTCCTGGAACTGGGATATTTGCCCTTCACGAAAATGGTGCTCACTTTATCTGGCATGTAAAAACCCTGTTAATTTCACTTAGACTGCCTTCAATGAAGACAGTCAGGGGGAGAAGGAGGTTCTCTGGCAACAGCATGATGGGTGCATCCGGTTTCACTGCCCCTTTCTTGGGTGTTGCCTTTCGGTCAAGTTCGTCTGGTGAAAGAGGAAAAAACTTCTGAGACCAGCTACAAACAGTGTGATCACAAAATACAGACACTGGCTGGCAAGCAGAGCAAAGAGCAGGAAGTTCCTCTGTGCTTGTTTTTTGCCTTGGGTTTGTGAAGTATGAAAATCAATTGACAGCTGCTGTGCTTCAGATCACTTTGGACTACAGGCCACTTGGGAAAGAGGTTACAGTTCCAGTTTTGAGCTCAAATAGCCCAAGTGCCAAGCAACTGCTACCAGTGAGGCATGTCAGGCATTTGCTGGTACCAGTTTGAGAGTGAGGACCTACTGTAGGCTGAAGGAGGGATGGGTAGAGCTAAAATTCATCATGGTTGAGTTTTGTGCCCCACATCCTTCCTCTTCTCAAAAAGGCAGAGGTTATTGCTGTGTTCAAGCTGGCATGGTGTATTGAAGGCCTGAAAGCATGATGGAGGGAAGGAGGCTTGGCTTACATTACTTTTCTTTCCCCTTTTTTTGGTCTTCGGACTGCGGAACATACGACAGTTCAATATCTGTAAACCAGTCTTTTAATAAAACTGCAGGCTGCTTCCCATGCAGAGTACGGGAGTAGTCGTAAGTGCCTACATCCACTTGTGCATTGGGGAGTGTCTGAGGTATCTGGAGTACTTTATATTCTGCTGATAACTTCACAGTGCTTTGAGGAGACCACAGGGATCACTAGCTGGGTAACAATTCTGTCATACATCCACCTGAGCCCCAGCAGCCAGAGAGACATCCATGGCCCTGGTTTTGTGCACAACTGTCAAGGGAGTTGGAACAGCACTGCTAACTGCAGCACATACTTCCACGGCTCCAAAACCATGGCCACTGAAATCACTGGTGACCTTTCTGGGTACAGTACATGGAGCCCTCTACGCAGGAGTTTTATTAAATTCTCTTCCCCCCTTGTAGGGCTGCAGCAAACAACTGCATTCTGGTTTTCCACCTCCAGGTTCTATCTGAAGGGGGATGTGAGATAACCTATTTACAACTTTGTGGTAGCAACCTCCCAGTAATAGCTCCAGGCATGTACCAAGGTGTGTCAGTGTCTGTTCTGGGGATTCCCACAGAGGGGCTGATGCCACCTGCAAGTCAAATCCAGCTAGACTAGATCACCTTGGTGCTCATCTTGTCCCTCAATCCTACCTGCTGAGTCTGGTGGGTTGCCTGATTTAGAGATGGTTTAGGGCGTAGATCGTGTCTTCACTATACAGCCATGCAGCTCTTGGCTCAGCAGATCCCTGAGTTAAGACTCTAAGCACCCTTTTTGTATAAAAAATGTTTGGGTTGCTTTAGTTTTTAGAACCACTTAAAAAATCATAGAATCATAGAACAGTTAGGGTTGGAAAGGACCTTAAGATCATCTAGTTTCAATCCCCCTGCCATGGACAGGGACACCTCCCACTAAACCATATCACCCAAGGCTATGTCCAACCTGGCCTTGAACACTGCCAGGGATGGAGCAT
>JANRGW010004898.1:0-13430 GCA_024733675.1 Psilopsiagon aymara | reverse complement strand
GGGGGGCGAAATCCCTAAACAACTCAATAGGACAAGGCCATGTTTTTGTTTCAGGTGACCCATTCTCAATAGTTCTACTCACACTTTTGTGAAATGAGGCCTGTTCTGGGTTTTGTCTGCCTTTGCTTTTGACAGTAGCAAGTGTGGAAGTTGGTTATGGCTATTCACGATGTTACTTTGCCTTAGGGTAGGTGAATTATCTGAGTTTGACCTAATCCTTCCTCTTTGCCTCTGAAACTTTATTGAGTACTAATGATTCTGCAGGAAAACCTGTAGTAGACAGTTTGACTCCTATAAAGAACGTTCTCCTGGAATCACTGTTCCAAATGTGGCATCTGTGTGCATTTTTATTCCTGTTTCATGGAGATGAATAATTGAAAGTGGTTATTGATTTTTTTTTTTCATTATTTTTTTTTTCCTTCTCCTCTCCTTCATTTGTTTTTCATCTCTGGTTGCATCCCAGCTACTTCCTTCCAAGAAAGCATGTGCTACAGTGCTGATATCCTACAAGAGGGCATAAACCCAGCAGAGAATAGTGCCTAAAATGGATGTCCTATTTGATCAATGTCTATTTTCCATCTTTTCTGTTTCTTGACTAGTTGGTCTTGTAAGCAGGAAATGGTTGGTAACTGTAGTATTCAAAACATACAATTTACTAGCACTAGTTTGGAGGGACTAACATTTTCTCTTTAAAATATGCCTGGAAGAGCAGTTCCTCTTCTGTAATCACAGCATATGGTTATTCCTTGTGGTATCTTTGCATGTAGCAGCAACGAGGTCCTGTGGCTGTTAATTTCTCTTAGGGTTTTTTTGTTGGGTTTTTTTTCTTTTGTCTTCAGACTTCCACGCATTGTGAGAGAAGCTTCCATGCAGCGCCAGTTGAATCTGCAGGAACCTGACAGGCTATGGGTTCTGTAGTTTCAAGAAAAGTGGCAGAACTGTGCTGCATTGCTTACAGAAATATTCCTGCAGTTCTACTCCAATTCTGAATATCAAACTGAGGAAAAAAATGAAGCAAGATTTGACCGAGTCACAGAAACATGGCACTGTAGTCAGAGTGTTGTCAATGTAGCTTGTCTTAGAAATTTTACCTGTGCCAAAGCCAATTCTTAATCTCCCTCTACCCTCTCCTCAGCCTTCCTTTTGGTTTGTCTGCCAGGCTGAGCTCCCTGCCTTCCCTTTGCTCATCTTCACAGTTGCACTGATGCTTGTTACCTGTCTTGTAGGATCCTGCTATGATTTTTGTCAGAATTGTCTCTCTGTAAAGCAGCATGGCATCTGTAACCTGGATAACAGGGCATCTGGTGAATCTGTGCCTCTGGAGTGACACACTCTTCAGAAGGATGTTAGCAACCTTTTTGCCTCTGTTCAGGTGCTGGAAACTGTTAAAACAGCAAATTCCAGGCATCAGACCCTTCTTGGGGCAGCTGTTGCCTTTTACTAGAGGTTCTTGGCTGGTTCAGAGTGAATGTGGTCCGAGGCAGCTTAATGTGCCTGGAATTAATAAATATCCTCTGCAAGAAGAGGAATGTTGCACCATATTTTGGCTCTTGGAGCTTCACTCACATTGCCTTGGTTGCTAGATCTGGTTTGTACCTTCTCCTTCATTCTGTGCATCTGTTGGGACATGTGGAAAGCTTTGCTGTGCCTCTGGCTGGAGCAGTCCTGAGGGTGCCAATTGGGAACTAATGCTGGCAAAGGCATCTGAGCAGTGAAGCCAAGTGAATACTGTAGAAGGCACAGGTTTTTCTTCAGGGAGATGCATGCTGTTTATTTGAAACACTTTTGGAGAAGTCTTTTATTGAACTCAGTGTTAGTTGCGTTAGGAAAAACATGAGGATTTGATTCCAGTGTCAGTTAGAAATCACTAGCATTAGGCCCTAGTCCCTTCTTCCTCTCTGCTGCATTAAGCCAACCCTTTCGGTGCTAAGGAGTCATGCTGCACTCATGCAGGGGACCTGTGGCAGTTCTTGCTGTGCTCCAATATTTGCCTCAATCCCTCTTGTCATGTTCCTTTTGGTCTTTTAGTACTGCTCATGTTTGCTCCAGTTTTGCAGCCTTGATTTATAAACCTCTTTGTCCTTTCCACTGAGAGTTCTAGACAGGTTATCTCCTGTGATTTTCCCTAAAGCTTTTGAGTTGATGAGTTAAATTAGAATCACCGTTTTTAAAGCCTTATTTTCTGGGACAAGAGACCAGTGTTGCCACAGAAAACTTGCATGGTTCATGAATTTGCTTAGACTAGGAATTGAAAAAGAGGCTGGTAAGAGGTGCTGACAGCCTCTCTGCTCCTGCATTACTGCAAAAATAAAACCTTATTTGAAGGTGATAAAGAACTAAAGGGAATGGATGACTTGGGCTATCTACCTTATAAACCAGTCAAATATCTCAGCAAGTTGAGAAGCTAATTCCTATTAGCTCAGATAATCACTCCTTTAGCCCTGCAGTATGAGACAGATGAAAATATTATTCTCAATTTAAGGAGGAAATCCTAAATATGTAGTTGTGTTGGACCTGCAAAGCAGCTGAAAGAATAAAATACTTAAGGCACCAAAGTTTCCTTGAAATAGAAATATACATTCAACTAACAAGGTGTGGCTTTATTTCAGAAATGGCTGTTTACAAAATAAGGTAACTCGGAAAAAGTGCAAACCAAACATTCAGTCAGAATTTAAGCAACCATACAGAATAAAAAGGTAGAATATCTGTAAATAATAAAGGAGCTAGGAAGTAGGGAAGCCTTATTAAATAGTTGAACAGAAAGATGCACAAGTATTCAGCAAATCCACGTATCCTTTAAAAACCTCCTAGTAAAGCTGTAGAAAAGAGTAAAAACTGCTCTATTGAGGTGGAAGTGAGGATAGCCAAGAGGATTTTGTAAGTGGTTTGCCAAAGACTTGAATGAGTAATCAGTTCGTTTGATTTACTGAAAGCAGATAGCCTGTGCAAGTCAGTAACTAGATAGTCAAAAGAAATCCATCCAAGAGCATGGATGCAACAAAACCCCTGCACTTCTCTGCAGTCTTCTCTGCACAGCGTGCTGTGGTGAAAAGCTGCTACCTCTTCTCTTGTAGTTACTATGAGGGTTTTATGTGATGAGCTCTCACAAGCCTGGGGTGCTACCTGCAGAGGTTAGAGTTCTATGTGTTGAAAACTGTGCTTTTCGTGTAGAGGTTTGGAGAAATATCTGCTTTCTCGTATAATGATGCTGGGACTGTAGCTGGGTCAGGCCATGGTTGCTCTGTCTTGCCACTTTTCAGAAGCTAGTATACTAGTCCATGAGAATGTTCTTGTTGAAACCTTTGGTTGGTGATTGTGAAGAAAATGCAGTGTATTTGGGTGGAAGAGTGTGGGCAACTCAGAGCCATTGTTCAGAGAAGCACAACCTCTCTAGACTCCAGATGTATTGCAAGTCCTATTCATATTCTGCTTTAGCTGTAGTTCTTGGTGGCCTTGTATTTCATAAAGACCCACAGGCTTCACTTACATGAAAATGGTTTCAGTGTCATGGTAGAGAAAAGCATGGAGATGTGGCCCTGGCTGCACCCTCAAGTCTGAAAATAGCAAGTGACTTCTTAAAATGTTTTTCTGTGTTATTTCTGCATGCCTGGGGGAATAGCCAGTCTGTGGCTTCTCAATATTTATGGTCCAGAACATCCCAGCCAGTGTGATGCTGACTCAGATGTGCAGTGATGAAGTAAGTGTTCACACTGTTAATAGTGTAATTCCATACCCTGTACCCAGGGAACAGAATTCCTCAACCAAAAGGCAGGATCTTTGTTTCAAACCATAGTGGTCCAGTGACTGTTGTCTCTCTGACTAACTGGAGAAGTTTATCATGTTAGCACAAGTGGGGAAAAACTCCACCTCTCTTCTTTAAGTCAGTAGTGGGAATAAATCTTTCCTTGCATCAGAGGATAATAGTGTATTTAAGTATCAATATTTGAGTGAGTCTTAGAACTGAACATTAACATTAACAAGCCTTTACCTCGATAGTAGGAAGAGTACTTTTTCTCTGAGGTGTGGGTTTTCTGGTTTTTGAAGGGGGGGTTGTTGGTTTATGGAGGGCAGAGCATGACTGATGCTGGGTTTGGTTTGTTGTTTGGTTTGGAGGTTTCTTTTCCCCCCTTATATTCTAAACCTCTATATCTGCTGTTCCATGATCCTGGCACCCGGTCTGTGCTGTCCCGTAACTGTCAGGTGAATCACCTGATTTCTTGAAGAACCGGAGAAATGGAAATCTTTTTGATCATACCTCTGCAGGTCTTCCTGGCTTTAGAAAGTAGCACTTGAGAACTAGAAGCTTAGTGTCCTCCCTTCAGGAACTGGGAGAGACTTGAAGCTCAGTGCTTCCCTCATCAGTGCCCCTTTCCTTCTGCTTTTGACAGCTCTCTTTTAGGCTTTCTGGGATTTGTTTTGTTTTTGTTTTTGTTTTTTTTTCTTGAAAAGCTAAAAAGTTACCGGCACCTGATGACACAAAGGCGGGAGAGCTGCTCTGCAGGAGGCTTTTTCGACTAGTTATTGAACTGGTGCATGGCAAAGGCAATAGCTGTTGTAAGGAGTTCTGCTCTGAGTCTTGCTGGTTAAGCAGTACTTATATGCCGAAGAGCTGTGCTTTGTGAAACCACCCTGCCATTTACAAAGTCCCAAGAGCTACGTTCCTGGCTGCTGGGGCCTGGACATTTTTCCAAGGGCAGAAAGTGAGAGGTGAAGTAGGGGCGGTGGATGCAAAGGGCTTCAGCCGGCAACCTTCAGGCGCTGCCTGCGCCAGCGGCGCGGGAAGGGTTAACTCCGCCTCCGGCCCCGACGGATGCGGGTGGGGGGGAGCAGCGGCTCCTCCCTCGCTGTCGCCGCGTTCGCCGCAGCTCGGGCTGTGCCGGTGCCTCCGCGGCGCTCCCGGCGCCCTCCGATGGCTGCTGCTGCGCGGGCCGCGCCTGCCGCGATGGTACGTGTGCGGTGTGGGGATGGGGACTCCGGGGGTGCCGGTAGCGGCAGAGGTGCCGAGCCGCTGGTTCAGCGCGTGGGCCGGTGCGGGACTGAGCCTTTAGCGCTGGCTTTGTCCTTGCCGGGATGCTCTTGGCTTTGGAGAAAGCTGCTCCTTATTGTGCGGGAGTGACTCAGAATTCCGGTACCCTGCTCGGGCTCTCCTGCTCTCCTCTGCCTTCTCTCAGGGGCTGGGGCTGCTCTGCCCTTGCAGGGAGCAGGTAAAGAAATCCGTGCGGAGCTCTGTACGGCAGATGCGGTTTTCTTTCCTTGGAATTTGATCCTGGGGAGGTGGGAGGTTGTTATTGGTGGTTAAGCGGAAGGGACCACTGGCAAGAGGGAAAGGTGGCAGCAGATGGAGGGTTTGGGGTTTTTTTTGTTTGGTTTTGGGGGTTTTGTGGTTTTTGTTGGTTGGTTTGTTGTTCGTTTGGTTTTTTTTCTTTCCTGTATGATCTGAGGACTTTGCCTCTTCTCAGCTGCTTGTGTCCCAAGTATAGGAACAGAATCCGAATTCCCTAGCTGCTCAGCTGTTTACTGCACTTGCCTTGTTAGCTCAAACAGGGGAAGGGTGTATTAGATGGGTCTAGAAAAGATCTGGAGAAGATGCTCTGCCTGCCAGGGACTTACAGAGTCCTGCAGCATTGTGACTTATCCCAGTATGGCCTGTCCTGAAGGTGGTGTGATACTGGAGGAGGGAGGCGGTGGCATAGTGCATCTCATGGATGCTCCCTTTGGGCAAAGCTTGGTGAAAGCAGCATTAATGTCTGTATCGCTGCTCAGCTCTGAACTGATGCTGGAATGAGGCTAATGCCAGGCAGGAGGGGGAAGGGTTGTTAAGGATGACTGCTATTCTGCTGATTAGATGGGAGAGAGCCCCTTTCCAATTTCTTTTTCCTTTGGTGCTGCACACCCACACTTGATTAGTCTCGAACCAGCTGAAGTCTGGCTTTGAGTGGCTCAACACTACATTCTTCCATTACAGGAAGACAGAAAGAATCCAAATGTGTCCAGTTAATGGAGGAGGAAAAAGAGAAGGTGCTTGTAAAGTGTGAGTGATGTAGCCTTTCTAGAGAAACAGAGGAGAGAAGATGTGGCTAGACTTGGAGCTGATTTTCATCCTGGTAGGCTTTAGGGAGGGATTTTGTGCTTTAGAAATGAGAATAGCAAAGTGCTTTGTTTTTCCTAGCAGTGGTCCTTTGTCCCTACTATATTTCTTGTGCAGCACAGAGGTACGAGGGGCTAGCTTTTCCCTTGAGGATTAGATTAGCCCTCCTGCATCACAGTAGTAATAGTGTGCCAATGACACCTTTGCAGTCCACAGACACACGGGGTTTTATTTTCCTAGGGTATCTTTAGCATTCTTTAGTGTTGCCACCACCAAACATGCAGTTGAGAGTGTGAAATCATCTGTACACGAATACTAAAATGTATTGAAATGTTTCAAAATAGGGCCTTCTGCCTCCAGGTTCCAGAGCTAGAGGAGCTGGGGCAGTGCTTAGCGCGTTGCACAGACCAGGGTATGTGACCATGAATATCTGCTGGTTCGGGTAAGAGGGAGAAGGAGAGGCAAACCTCATTGCCGAGGGAGGGAGCAATGAAAAGAAGTCAGTAGTGATGCCAACAAACCCTCTCTTAATAGCGAAAAGAGGGGGCTGCGAGTGGTCCGACTGGGGCTGTCAGTGATGGGGGGGGAGGAGGAGGGAGCTGGGAGGGAGGAGCGTGGCTGCGCGCACACACACACTGCGGCAAATTCTGCAGCTGGTGCCTGCTGGCTTATGACTGCAGAGGAAACAAGCTCTGCTTCAAACTCTGCTCTCAGACAAGGCTGTTTCTATTCCAAGTAGCCCTGCAGGCTGGGCACTGTTCCAGTGTGATGGGGATTCCTTTTTCTTCTGATGGGGCAGGGGTCTTTTTGCCGTATAGGGTCAGTACTCTCCCTGTCTCTTTGGTGGCTCCATACTGGTTGGCTGCATCCAGATTGCATGTCTGTCCTTAACACTTTCTCCATCAAGTAGCTATCACATACAGGCTAGGAACCCCTTTTTAACTCTCCTTCCTCTCCTTTCCTGCAATCTGACAAGGCCAGGCTGTCAGATCCTCCACCCTGCTCGCATTCTGCAGACAGAGAAGTGTAGCTTTGCAGTAGTTTCTTTCGTGACAAAACAGTCCACGTCCTGTCATGTCTTTTTGCCACTCTTCCTCATGTCTGTGTTGCTGGCAAACCTGAGTCTCATCCTCAGCAGATATGGTGATAGATGAATGACAGACTTGAGCACAGGAGTATGGTGAGCAATAGCCAGGAAAGGCTCTCTTTGGGGAAAGCAGGGAAGACGTGTACATGAATAGGAGGTGCAGTGTGTTTCATTCAAAGGACCATGCCCAGACACCGGAGTAAGGGTGGAAGCGGAGTTCCTCAGCATGAGCTTCTGTGTGCCCTGGTCCTGTGTTCCTTATACATGCTCATACTCAGTCCATCCTAGCTAACTCCTGGGATGACTGCATCTCACAAACCAAGAAGAAACTGAGAGCCAAATAAGGATCCAGAAATATTTCTTTGTGATAGGTATGTGAGTGTAGAGATCCTTGTGGGTGCTATTTCTGGCCCCTTGGCTAGCATAGCCAGAGTGCTGTGTGCGTTACCACAAGCTGTCCTCTACTAATTGATGGGTAGAAGAGAGAAACCTCCAGGCCTTTGAAAGAGATGCTATGGGAGACCAAAGAAGGCCGTATTGTCTGCTTAGCCTGCAGGGACCTGACAGTAGTAGCTAGCTCAAGATGAAGGGTGTATCTGCTAGCCTGTGAAATCTTCATTAGGCAGGAGTACCTGGGGAAGAAAGGGAGGTGGCAGAACATATCCATCAGCCCAGTAACCATGTATGAGGAAAGAGATAAGTTATGTATAAAGAAACAATGCAAAGTGGAAGGTCCTACACGTGGGTCGGGGCACCCCCAGGCACAGTTACAGGTTGGGCAGAGAAGAGATTCAGAGCAGCCTGAGAAGGACTTGGGAGTGTTGGTTGATGAGAAACTGAATATGAGCTGCTTCAGTGTGTGCTTGAGCCCGAAACCACCCGTGTGCTGGAATGCATCAACAGGAGTGTGAGCACTGGGTCGAAGGAGATGATCCTGCCCCTCTACTCTGACCTCAGCTTGGAGCACTGTGTGCAGTTACGCTGTCCTCAATGTAAGAAGGGTATGGGGCTGTTGGAGCAAGGCCAGAGGAGGCCATGGGGATGATCAGGGGCTGGAACGCCTCCAATATAAAGACAGGCTGAGAAAGTTGGGGCTGTTCAGCCTGGAGAAGAGAAGCTGCATGGAGACCTCCTAGCAGCTGTCAGTGTCTGAAGGGGGCTGACAAGGAGGGAGGGACTCTTAATCAGGGACTGCAGTGACAGTACAAGGGGTAACGGGTTCAAACTTAAACAGGGGAAGTTCATGTCGGATATAAGGAAGAAGTTATTTACTGCGAGAGTGGTGAGACACTGGTGCAGGTTACCCAGAAAAGTGGTAAATGCTCCATTCCTGGCAGTGATCAAGACCAGGCTGGACAGAGCCATGGGCACCATGGTCTAGGGTGAGACATCCATGCCCATGGCAGGGGGGTTGGAACTGGATGATCATAAGGTCCTTTCCAACCCAAACCATTCTGTCATAATTCCATAACTTACTGTGCTTGAACTTGGTGCCTTGTTTTTACTTTTGCTTCGTACTAGAGAAACGGAGATATATTTCGACATGTGCTGACTGGTGACTATAGATCAGTTCTCCTCCTCTTGCACCTTCCTCTCCAGGGTCTCAAAATTTAGTTCTAATGGAACAGCAAGTTGTGTATCCACATCTTCAGGAAACTTTGTCTGTCTGAGGTTTTATTCAGAGATGAGCCTGAGCATTGGTGTCCTGGGCCAGCAGGTTCATGGTTCCCCTGAGACAGGCCTTTAAGTCTTGCTGAACTGATCCCTTAACTGTATAGAATAGCTCCGGGTTGGCTTTTTATTTTATTTTTTTAATGGTGAATGCCATTTCAATTCGTTTCTGTCTTTCTGAAAACTATCATCCCAGTTCCAGGGGTGTCTGGAAGAAAATGAGTGAGGCCTTTCTTTGGTTTTGGAGGTAAAGGCTTGGATATTTCCTCTAAGAGAACAAAGGCTGAGGATCTCACACGAAAGGAGTCATATAAGTCACTAGAGGGGTAGGATTTAATATGCACATCTATAATCAGTATTTCCTACAGCATAACTTGTGTGTCTCTTTGCACATATCATTGTCTTTCATGAGCCTTCCTGTGGAGCCCCAAAATCTCTGGCAAGTTACTAGAGCCTGCCTCAGGGCCCCGGCTTTCCCAGTTCGTGCAGGTGTGTTGGTTCCTGTGTCTGGCATTCTGCAGAGCAAAAAATCTTTTGTAAGTTTGTACTAACTTCTGAGATCCTGGAGAAGGTGCGATAGGGAGAGCTCATTTACAGTCGCCGGTCAGGCATGTGGAAATCTTATCTCCTTGTCCTTAGTGTGAAGCAAAGGTGAGAACAAACTGGAGCTTAGGCACAGCAAGACAGTTTCAGACCCCAGCTGTGGGAAAGGCTGAGCTTCTTCTGACTCTCTTGGTTGCCAGCAAGACACCTCAGGCAGCAGTGGCTTAATAAGCAGTTGTTACTGAAAATGTGCTTAAAATACCTGACCTGAAACTCTTGAAGTTTTAACTCTTGTAGTTTTAAGATTGGAAAGGAGGGTCCATTCCTGCCTCTGGGTTACTGGCCATGGTAAGAGAATGGAAATACCAGCTGGCAGAACATGAGCGGTGCAAGCTGCAGTTTTAGCTCTCACCTGGAGATGAGTCCAGAAGCTGCACAGTACCACTGCATGGGTGGGCTGGCATTTTCTAGTTCTGCTTTGCGTGTATTTTGGTAGTCTTGAGAAAAGTCTTTTTGGTGGTTTCCAGAGAGAAGATAAAGGCTGTAAAAGCTCATCACTGTTTCTCACAGCGTTCTATAGCTACAAATATATTGTGCTAAAACACATGGCAGCGT
The DNA here is from genome assembly GCA_024733675.1 of Psilopsiagon aymara. Classification (NCBI taxonomy): domain Eukaryota; kingdom Metazoa; phylum Chordata; class Aves; order Psittaciformes; family Psittacidae; genus Psilopsiagon; species Psilopsiagon aymara. Next base: position 3,426 of record JANRGW010004898.1, on the reverse strand, counting down.
AACTTGCAACTCTGTGTCATTTGTTTCCTCTATTGATTTTCAAGATAAAGAGATAAAGTTAATTTTGCACTTGCTGTAGCTAACCTTTATTTCACTGGGATCCAAGCATCTCACCTGTGCCACTCTCTGTTTAGCTCCAGTGCCAAATTCTTAAATACCTAAGGAGAAAATTGGAAGGAAAATGCCATTAGTATCTCTTTTCTGAATGTTGCCAGAGGAATATCTGTCAACAGGCACTGAAGCTGCTGATGGCTATCTTGGAGAAGTAGGCAAGAAGCCAGTGAGTTACCTCCTGAGTGACTAGATTTATGTTGCAAAAAGCTTCCTAAAATGGTTTGAGAGGGGTAAGTTGCATTACTTGGACAGAAACGCAAACACTGCCCAGGCCATGTTAGATGTAAGCGGCTTCAAATAAATGCAACTCCTTGCCACGAAGGAAAGCACCGGAGAGGGTGGTTCTCTGGCTTTGATCTGTGTAGCATCTCTTTCAAAAGCCAGCTTGCGGGCTGCAAGGTGTGAGCACAATGTGTTTTGGCCACTGCCTGGTTGCTAGAATTGCAGGAGAGTTTTAATGGCTGTGGGGTTTGTTCTTGCTGTTGGTCCATATTTGAAGGCAAAGACAATTGTTAGGGGAGAGGGAGGCATGGGAAGAGTGGAAGAGTCTTGTGCTTGCATGGCTGTGTGGCAGCTGAACAAGTGAGAGGCCCTGAGACAAAAGTGTTAGTGGTGGTGGAGGCCTCTTCTCATCCTTTTAATTTTCCCAAGTCAGTAAGTTCAGTCCCTGATTCCATTGTGCAACTACAGGGGACCTGGCTAGGGTGGGTAGAATTAAGAAGCTGGGGCTCCTGTTATGAAGTGTGACTTCACTGCAAGTTAGACTGGTGGAAGGCAGTGGCTGAGTTGACTTATCACCAGTACTGAGAGGAGGTGATTTCTCTCCTCTGCTAGAAAACTCCTTGGCTTCTCCCAGATGCCTCTCTTCAGCGCTGAGCAGACAGGGCCTGCATTTGCTAGCAGAAGACACAGGAGGCCTTGAAGAACTTAAGAATACTTTTCTGTGTCACTGTCACTGTACCCCATGCTGTAAATCAAACCCCAGGAATCCAGACAATGCAGAGAATCTCTCAAGTGGCAACTAGATCCAGGAGTGTAAAGTCAAAACACAGCGAAGAAAGATGTTGGCAGAGGTCAGCTGCTTTTTCTTAAGAGCTGGCAGAATAGAGTTGTCCTATGCTTTACTACTCCCAGGCACAGAGTCCTGGAGATGATATTCAGCACATCATCTTCAAAACAAGCAGGTGAGAGGGAAGAAAAGCAGCTTAGAATGAGATTGCTATCAGTATGGAACAGAAAGGAGGTTTGAGGAGTCTAAATAGACGATAAAAATCAGAAGCAGGAGCTTCTTGCCAGAAATTGGGCATCTCAATAGGTGAACATGAGGAAAATGCAAAATCATTTCCTTACTTATGGCAAAAATCCCTTCCTTGACACACCTGAGTGTCTGTCTGCCTCAGGCAGCCTCATTACACATTTTCTATTGACCAGTTGTCCAAAACAGCCCCCCAGAATAAAAAAATGCCATCAGAACTACGGCAAATGATGAGAGTACCTCCGAGTCAGTCAGCATTGCCCGGAGACTTCAGAACTAGGAGAAATGCACAGTTTTCTTGAATCTGTGCTATGTCCTGGTTGTAGGAACATGTTCCCTGTGATGCATATTCTTATTAAAATTGAGAAATTGGAAGCTGTCCAGCTCTGGAATAGGGCATCTGCCTCAATGCCAGCAGGAACAGTTTTGTGGGAGCCTCTGTTCAGGAATGGGCAGCAAATCACAGCTGAAGTCCCACTGACAAGCAAAACGTGAAACTTTAATTTGGTTTCCAAAGGGACCATCTAGAAGTCTGCCAGGAGCTGCTGGAATGAGGGCACCAGATAAGAGGGTCTCTAAGGGTGTGTTCAGGTTTCCTTTTGTGGGTTTAGCTGGAGGCGTTTAAGAAGTTGCAGCTCCAGATCTTCCCAGCTGGAGATGCCACTTCTGTATGGAGCTGTGTTCTTGGTCCATGTGAGTGCCATATGCTGTTTCACAGCAAAAGGGTACAAGGCCAGCTCGAATCAACAAAACTGTTGAAGGGAACAGAATCTCTCGTGTCTGATTCTGCACCTGCCAAACTGCATAGAAGTGCTCATCTTGCCTGTTAATGTAGCCCAGTGGTGGGGTTACTTCCAGGTGAGGGGCATTTAATGAACAGTTAGGAACAGCAACTTCTGGAAATAGACACAGCTGTTTCCAGAGTGAATATCTGTGTCTTCAATTAGTGGTTCTAAAATGGCTGAACTATCAGATTGCTCTTTAGCATAAAAGTGAGACAGTGTGTGCAGTTAGGAAACAATGAGATGGTTGCTATGGTTGGCGCAGTATAGAATGAGAAGTTGCGTGGGAGAGGAGCTGTAGATGGCATGAAAGTATAACAGGGAAGAGGGAAGATAGGAAGACCCAGACAAATGGTTAGGAGGAGTATCTCCTGGGATGTGGTGAGTGCCCACAACCTTCCATATCTTAAAGAATGTTTCACCTCCTTCTCTTGCCCTGCTGCTGATTCACCTTTGTAGGACATATCCAGGAGGTGGTCGGTCATTTTGCAGAGCCTGTTCTTAATGTTGAAGCGTTATTAGTTCTCCTGACTTGCAGTGACAGTATAGTAAGGCATGAAATATCTCCAGCTAGAGCCACAAAAGAAATTCTGAGCATGTTGTCAGACACCTCAACCCTCTGTCCTGACAGACCCAGCAATGGTTCTAGAAACCAGACCTTGTTCACCATTCTGTGCCCTTCCTGCTTTCCACAGTAGCTCTCCACACTGCATGCTACTGGTTTTGACTATCATTAATAATCTGTTGTGCTTTCTTGTATTTTTTAAAAGCTGTTGATCTCTGGTCCTCCCAGAGAGTCTTTCACCATAGTGAGTGGTTGCTGCTGTGTTTTTCTTTTCTCTGAGCTGCCTTGTGTTGTTCTTGATTTCACTCTGATTATGTTTCTGTTGAGAAACTTCTTTCCTTCTTGGAGTTGTCCTGTTGATACTGTCTTCTTCCTGTACCTTTTACACCATGTTGTCCACTTTCGGAGTTCTGCAGCTTTTAAGGCTTTTTTCTTTGCCTCTTAGCTATTCCAAAATTAGTGCCTATTTTAATCATAGAATCATAGTCAGGGTTGGAAAGGACCTTAAGCTCATCCAGTTCCAACCCCCCTGTCATGGGCAGGGATACCTCCCACTAAACCATACCACCCAAGGCTCTGTCCAACCTGGCCTTGAACACCACCAGGGATGGCGCATTCAGAACTTCCCTGAGGAACCCATTCCAGTGCCTCACCACCCTCACAGTAAAGAACTTCTTCCTCATATCCAATCTAAACTTCCCCTGTTTCAG
>JANRGW010004897.1:0-10786 GCA_024733675.1 Psilopsiagon aymara | reverse complement strand
GCGGGGAGGGCGGGAGTGGAGTCCTGCGCCAGTGGTGGCGGTTCCTGCGCTCTGCAGCTTCCCTGGAGGCAAATGCGGGTCCCGAAGGACGTGAGAAACCTGAGGGCTGTAGGTTGAGCGTGCTGAGCTGCTGGCAGAACCAGCCTCGGACCAGTGTGCTCCGGAGTTTGTGTTTGGAGCATCTCTGGGTCTAGCATGTTGCTGGCTGCCTGTCATGGGGACTACCAATTGCAACTAGTTAAAAAACCCAAACCCATCAGCAGGTTTTAGTTTCTGAATTTCTGATTACTGGTAGCTGGAGTAATAATAATTTTTATAATATAAAAATTTCATATAACTCTGCATTTTATAATAATAAGAAATAACCAATTTTACAGCAAAAAAGAGCCTACCGTGTGGATCCATGCAGAGTGGAAAACATAGGCAAAAAGAGTGGTGGTGAGGCTGAATGAAAATGATCTTTTAATATTGCTCATGGAGAGGTTTGTTTGCTAAAACGCCGTAGAGATTAAATTACGAGATTGCCTTGTAGATGAAAAGACAAGATTTCCTCATTGATTAAATATCACTGTTTTATTTCCTATGGGTGAGTTCAAGTTTTCTGAGTAAAGTTGAACCAGCATTAAGGAAAAGCAGCATTTTGTGAGTGAAGAACAGAACACTATTTGTTTGCTGGAAGTCAAGAGCAAAGAAGAATACATTCACTGGGCTGGCTTTTGGATATTACCAGGAACTAGTCTAAGCAATTTTGGAAGCTGGTCTTTTAGTTTCCAAAAATTCCTGCTCAGCCTCAGGTATTTTTGAAAAAAACATTGATTTGAGAAACCTATAATTTTATTTATTTATTTTTTTTTTTAAATTGAGAGACAGTTTTGATGATTTTTGAATTCCCCTGTATTAGCCTGTTCATAGAAACAGCATCAGGAATTCTGGGTGCATTGGCAGAAGGTGCAAAGCACTGCCAAGATGCAGATAGTAAGGATCTGGGGATGATTTTGATTTCCAACTGATCTTGGTTTTGGTATGAAACTCTGCCATGTATCTTAGTAGTTAATGCTCTAATTACTGTTGTGTTTGTAGTCCAAGGAGGCATGTACAAGGATCAATGCTACTGTGAATGACAAAGCCATAGGGCAGGGTCTTACTCTTCTGAAGTTGGTGAAAGGGTTTAAACACAAGACTTGCGTTTATAGGTGTAGCCAACCCATCAAATTACCTGATTTTCCAAATGTTGAAACCTGCTCTTCCCAGTGAAGCACGTGGGACTCATTTAGAATTAGCCAAGTTCTTTGGCATACTGGTGAGACAAATGTAGGTGCTGTAATGCGAGTGAGTTTAGGTTTTGGACCCATTGCTAGTACAATACTCAGGGAGGACTTGATCACTTCTGAGCAAGGCAATGGCTCTATACAGTTAAATATAGTTTAATACAGTTTCTATATAGAATATAGTTTCAAAGCTTTTTGTGGTAAACTTCTATTTTAAATCCACACATGCACAGATGTGATCTAATCAGAAAGTTCTGTTACAGGTAGGAAAATGTGCACATTTTTAAGGATCCCTTTCTACAGCCGCAACTCTGATGTGACAAAGAAATGATTTATTGATTCAGAAAAGCCTATGAATCAATTTGGGTGCATTCATACTGCAAATATTTTCAGGGAACTGTTTTTCTCTTTTCACTAAAAGTCATGTGTTTGGAAGTACATTTTGAAATAGAAGCTGTATATGTAAGCTGTATTTTCAGTATGAAAAAGGCTCCCAGGAACTGCACCTGAAAAGGTGAGCAACAAGCTTTGAATTGAAACTCCCTATGTGACAGAGACACATGAGGACAGGTGCAAATCTAACTGCACTTGTCTTCAGGTCAGGGAGTGGTGGAGGTCAAGGTTTGGCTTCTATCTTTTTGTTTTCCTCAAAACCGTCTGAAAAGAACTATTTTAAACTTGAATGCAAGCAGTTACTTTCTGAATTATCACCTGAAGGTAAAGAGCAGCATGCCAAGGTTGTGTCCAAGCCCACTGGAGTTCACTGGACCATAGCAGATAAAACCTAGGAGCAGCAAAATGCTTTCAGATATATTCAAAGTCAATCCGATGAGGAATGATCCTACAGCATGTAGGATGTTGTAAACATGCATTTTACAAGAAATAAAAAGCAGTTTCATAGCAACTGAAAAAACATAGATCAAAAAATAGCTCACAAGGTCTGAGGTATATATTCAGCTATGTTTAGAGTGCATATCCTAAAACATTATGGAAAGCTCTCAGCAAAGTTCACAAGGTTTTTCTGTAAACTTGCGCATATATATGCATATATGTTATATGTACATATATATTAGGTGTGGGGTTTGGATGTTTCATAATTTTAAAATCTGTTCTGCTGTGGAAGGTACCCTGCTTCAGGGGTAACAGAAGGGCTTATATTTATATTCTTCTTTAGAAATTGTAGCCTGCTTGCTCCTGAGGAGTGTGATTTGGTACCAGGTAATTTGAGGTTCTGATATGAAATGAAGAAAATGTGATTTAGAAAGACAATGTCAGTAAATGAAGGTTCAGAGGGCTAAGGAATAATTCATAGCTCTTTCGCTGTTTGCATCGCTTTAACCTCATTGTAGATGAATAAACAGTTGCATGGGGAAAACATTAGGAAGAATGGGCAGCAGTGAAGCCTTTATACTCCAGTGTAGTTTGTGAGACCTGCTGGTGGGTCTGAGCAGCTGGAGCCAGTCTTTGACTCTGGAGTCTGGTTCTTCTAGCAGCAGCAATTTTCTAATAATATGTCAGCTCTGAGTCCTATTTATCTGTGTAGAACTTCCACTTATCCATTTTCCAGTATACTAAACTATGCAGTAGCTCACCAAAAGACATCATTAAAAAAGCAGATAGTGTACCAGGCAGTGTACTTCTTTAGTATATTTACTGAAAAATCAAAGAGGCTGAATACTCTGGGGTTTTCAGGGGTACTTCACTAAAGATTCTGTGAGCTACAGCACAGGGCTAAAGCATCCTGTTAAGAATGCACATTTGCAGCTAAGCAGCAACTTAAAATTGAGTCCAAATAGTTATGCAACTGATGGTTGGCGTACAGTTCTGTTTTCTATCTGTTGAGAGAGCACCTCCTTGTAGAAATTATCAGAATAGACACCTTGATTGGAACAAAGGACTCTGGGGACTCAATCCCTGGTCTGAGTTCAAGCAGGATTCTGATTGAGCCTTGCATTGATAGTTGCCCATAAGGCTTTGCACAGGACAGAATTCACTGCATCAATAGGCAGTAATTTTGTAAGCTACTTTTCTTTTTCTTTTCCTCTCTGTTTTTAAAACAGAAACTTAGTTTAACATCCTCTTGTTTTGAGTTGCTGACATCCAGCTTGCTAAGAGTAATGCCTTTTGGACAAAGCAGAGGGAAGAAGAGAAATAATTTTTTAATGCTTTAGTGTGAGACTTATGAAACTGTAAATAAGTTTGTTATATTAAATGATTTCAGTGGTTCTGCAATAGATTTTATATTAAAGTCAAATGAGGCAGCTTAGATATTGAAGAAATAAAGATGGTTAAGTTCCTGAATGAGTTAATGTTAGCGTCTGTTGTGGTTTAAGCCCAGCCGTAACTCAGAACCACACAGCCCTTAGCTCACTCCCCCCTGCTTTCCTCCCCCCAGCTCCTGGAGGGATGGGGAGGAGAATCTAAAGAATGTAACTCCCACAGGTTGAGATGAGAACAGTCCACTAACTAAGGTATAACACAAACTGCTACTGCTACCACCAATAATAATAATGACAAGGGAAATGGCAAAGGAAACAAGGGAAGAGAATACAACCACTCACCACCCGCTGACTGATACCCAGCCCAACTGAGCAGTGATCTAACCCTTCTGGGTAATGGCGTCCAGTTTATACAGTGGGCATGATGTGCTATGGTATGGAATACCTCTTGGGTCAGTTTGGGTCAGGTGTCCTGTCTCTGCTTCCTCCCGGCTTTCACTCCTCCCTGGCAGAGCATGAGGCTCAGAAAGTCCTTGGTCAGAGCAAACATTACTGAGCAGCAACTGAGAACATCGGTGTTATCAGCGCTGTTCCCAGGCTGAAAGTCAAAATCACAGCACTGCGACAGCTACCAAGAAGGAGAAAAATGACTGCTACTGCTGAACCCAGGACAGCGTCATGTGGGGCAAGAAAGTTACTTAAGCTTAATCTTTTGAGGTAGCCTGTATTGACTTTAGAATATGCCTCTCTCCTTTGCCACTCTCTTCTAAAAACTTTAAAAAGAGATAGAGACACTTAGAATTTCAGGAATATGTATATATATGTTTCTATATATGATAGGAAAGAAATGTATAACTTTTGTTCTTAAATGAAATTTTTTGGGAATAATACTGCATGCTTCTGTCATAGCTAATGAAAAAAAAAGGAAGACCTGCTTTGAGGCTATATGGAAAACAGGTGAAAAATATAATTAGCAAATTAATGCACCACATGGTGATCAGAGAATTATGTCAATTATTAAACCCAGTGTTTACCTTAAATTTGAAGAATTTATATAGAAAATGTAACCTTTATCTCTGACTATATGTGTCTCTTCCACAAAGGTCTGATTCACCACCTTTAGACAAGACTTTCCTGCTTCTTGACCTCAGCTTAGTGCTTTGGAAATTAATGAATTTTTAATGCAGTGCAAAAGCTAATAGTAAATGAACATTTGTAATTAGACAGGTTTTCTCAAATGGTTCTTTTCAAATGCTCATTACATTCAAAGTCAAGCAACACATTTGTAAAAACAGGAATATATTTCATTGATTAAGATGTATTGTGTAAGAAAAGGAACAGATCCTTTCTTGCTTTTAAAATGCCTTCTTCTTTTATGCAGCAGATGGTGCTAGATTGTGAATATACGTCAATTTGATTTATTTATAGTCTGAAGAATATACGGTGAAAGACATGGCATGTATAATGTTCAAATAGACTACATAGCAAAATGATCTTCATAAACTCATCTGTTTTGGCACCGTCTTCTGTGGTGTGCAAGCTTTTCCTGATGTCTCCTCTGCACCCTTCCAAGACTTTCAGGATTGCTTCTGTGTGTTGTGCTTATGAAAGATGCCAAAACTAACAAGGAATTGAGTGACAGAATTACAGTCAGTTCTAAACAATACATACAGCAGTGTTAATGGGAGTTTATACAAAATTCCCTTCTCTCGTACTAGGGCCTCTGTCAACAGCACCCCCAAATCATAGTAATTGTCCTGATCCAAGTACGTTTGTCAGCACTGCTGGACTTTGCTTTGACAGGTACAGACACACTACTAAAAAGACAAGCCAGATTTCAGCTGCCTATAAATCACCTTCACCCTTTTGACATGTGACAAGGTCCTTTCTAGAGTGGACTCTGGACTGAATTCGTCTGTCATATGCTGGCTGAATGGTGTGTTTTCACAAAAAAAGAGGTATTTGGGCATTCGCAGAATGTTGCAGGTTTAGACCTGCACTCAGAGTGCCCCTCAATAGGTCTTTGGGCTCACCTAAAGTGCCTGTTTGCAGCCTGGCACCTAAAGTTGCTAGAGGTAGAAGAGTTACAAAAGTGACAGCTCTACGTAACTATCATAGCATAGGATGCCACATGGCTTCTAACATTGTCCTGCCCATGTGTTCTCCTGCCCACATCCAGCATGAGACGTTCTTAGAGTACAGTCAGCTTTAGTCACATCACCTGTACCTCAGCATAATTGAATCTGTTGGCTGAAGCATTACTCAAGGAGCTCAAGGAGCATGTCTGACTCTTGAGGAATTACAGTGGACATTTGGTGAGTAAGTTTTTGGGGTTCTTTCAAAAATTCCAGATGCAAAAGTTTTCAAAATAGGCTGATTTGTCCCTTGATGGTAAGAACCTTTGTTAGAGTCTGGAAAGGCATAGGTCAAGAGAGATGCAGAGTTGTAGCTGATTCGCCTTATCCAAGACCTAGAGAATAAAAGAGGTGGTGTCACTGCAGCCTTTACAGAGGCTTTTTATGGAATAGGATCCTTCATCAAGTACTGATTAGATACCCAACAGAGAAGAAAAGCTTTCTCAAACATGGAGGAAAACTAGGATATATTTGCAAAGACATTACCAAATATCACCCCAGAAGGCATGTCCTGCAATCTATACTTTTTTCTGGTGGTCGATGCATTGGTTAAGTATGAAGAATTATTATTAAATGATTGAAGACTAATGGGTTTTCTAAAAGAGTGACAGAATTCTATCAAAGGAGTGGTTACTAAATCAACTGCAGGAAACTGAATCACTGAAACGCACTTAGTGTCAGAACATCCAGGTGTTGTTAAAATTCCTCAGAAGTGGGGCTTCAATCACGACAATGGCATAATTATTTAGTGACTCTGCAGGCGGTGAAAACAGTAAGAACAGTCCTGAGACTTGGATCACCTGAGTCGTTCTCTCAGAAAGACAAATTGTTACCCAAATTCATATCTTATTAAGGGTTTTAAATATCATTCAGTGTGAGTGTTTACAGAAAAATTTCTTGTATTTTAGCTTTCCACATACAGTTGAGACTGCTTGCTTTTTCCCTTCAAGGTCTTGTGCAAATTAACTCCCATCTGTCTTTCTTTTTCCATCTTCCAGCCCATTTCTTGTCTGCTTTGCTTGGCTCAAACTGCCCCCTTTTTCTACTCCCCACAACCAGTTTCTTTTCTAGCAATGTTTTTTTTGTATTACATTTTGCAAGTTGCTAGTTAAAAGCCTTATGGGACCATAGATGTCTTGCTCGTCCTAATGGAGAAGACTACAGCGTAAAAAGAGAGAAATCACACAAGAATTATGTGCCAGTTCTGTGTGCTCTGTATGAACCTTGCCTGTATTGGACTCTTCAGCTTTTCTAAACATTGTTTAAACAATTTTAACAGTATTTCTACAAAACTGTTATTTACCCACAAGGATTTCACTGCAACCATGACTGCAATAAGCATGTTTTGGTCATAATTTGGTTTTCTCAGACGCCTTAAAAATTAGCCTACTCAGAAAGATGTCTTAAGTGTGCACACTAATGAAGATTTTCATGCCTGAATGATTTATTTTCAGTTCTGCCTTTGTGTAGCCCCAAGCTTTGCTTTGTACCTATTCCTGTTCCTCCCTGTAAGACATGCCCATTCTCTGTAGATTGACTTAGAAAAAACAGCCCAAAGAGCTGATGAGAAGTTTGAGAAAAAACATTTTTTCAGGGTTTTTGTACAAGAGGGCAGCTTGGCTGAGGTTGTTCTGTGTTTTCTTGGCTGCCTAGGCAATTAGTCCTCAGTTTTAATGGCTCAGAAGAAGAGATATGGGTTTTGTAGGATCTGTTTAATTTGAGAGAAGTCTCCTGACATTGCTGTCTTTCCTCAGTATCCTGCCTTTAGCTCAGTGAGTTAAGCTGAGATGCTGTCTGTAAGCAGCCAACTTCAGGGTGTTTGAAACTGAGAGGCAGATCATTCCCTATGAAATGAGTTAGATAATCATGGGGTGCTGAGGGTGTTAAGAGGGCCTGCTCTTTACCCATGATCTCTTTGAGTAGAAATTATAGTATCAGACTGCAGTAGAGGTTTCTGGCATAAACAAAATACATCTTGTTTATTGACATATGTCTTGTTTCTTGAATCACTGCCCTGGGGAAAGGACCTTAACTTCAGGATTCAACCAAACATACACTAATCAGAGAAGGCCCCTGATTCCCCACCAGCCTTGGCCATGTCCCTGGGTAACAGTGAGCACTACTGATGCTCAGCCAGGCCCATGGGCTCCCCCTGGGGAAAGGGAGCCCAGGCTTGAGGAATACATGCTGGGAGATGACAAATGAACACCATGAGATGTGACAGTGTGCTGCATCCCTGCAGGAGGCTCCTGCATTGGGATGAGCCGGTCCTACAGAGCAGATATTCGCTGCTCTGTATATTTTGTCAATAATTCAAAGCATGGGAAAACCACATAAAAGGCTGATAACCCACTGAACTGTCCTGTTTCCAACAGTCCTCTTTCCTAGTCTGGGTTTATAAATAAAAGTAATGAAACTTCTGTTATGAAGGCTAAGAAGGTACAGGCGCATGGTACAGCAATGACTATGGAGAGCCCAGGAGAAGGAGGCTTGCAGGTGTGCAGTAAGACCTCTCAGGACAGGTGAGACATGTTTGGGGCAGTATGGATATGACTGTGAGACTCCAGAAGTACCATGGAGTGTGGATGGAATATCATAGAATCACAGAATGGTTTGGGTTTGAAGGGATCTTAATCCTGGATGTCCTCTCAGGAGCGCCTCAAATTAACAACCTCATAAGAAAATTAAAGTGACCAACAGGATTTAGCATCTAGTGTACTTTCAGCCTGCAAATAAGTGCTCCATTTCCCCAAACTTTTACAAATGTTATCTTTTTGAGATTTTATTTTACCTTACACAGTGAGTGATTTATTGACTTCTCCGTTATCTTAGTTTTATCTCTCTGTGTTCAACATAACTAAGTCACGTATAGACAGACTTTCACCTTAATGTCAGATACTGTCTTAGTTCATCCGCAAGATACCTAGTTTTGCAATTTTCAGACTCCTCAGGGTAACTTTTTCTCTGCCTCTGCCTTTCAGTTCCCTGTTCCATTATTTATATTCCCTTTAAAACTTACAGACTGGTTCTGCAACCTTTAGAAATCCTGATGAGAATCATCTAACAGTTACTTTTTCACTTTTATGTTTCTGATCCTTATTTCAAATGGATTTCGAGTTATTGTCGCTGCAGTCACTAGAAAACTACATGCCTGACTCAACAGCTTCAGGTGTGATAAATGACAAAAAGAAATCACCTGTTCAAGATTTTTTTAAACATAAAATCTTGTCTTTTGGAAGTATCTTTTTTTTCTGGGATCCCATATTCTTTGAGTTTCTTTATCACAATCTAATAACTGCATTTTTTCCCCCCTGCACTGTAGGCTATTGAAAGTGTGACATCTCTGAGCAAACAATAGAAGAATGTTAGAGAAAAAAATAACCTTTTGCACACTGCTAAGTCTGCATGATCAGCTGTTTTCTTCTTGTTATTCATCTCTTGCTGCCATTTTTCTTCTGGATTTAATCCTTTGGCTTTACCTGTAACCAGGAAATGTTCTCTGATAGTCAAAAATGAGGGCTGTAACTTCTAAGCTGTAGTTTGTAACTATCAGGTGGGCTCACTCAGAGTAGCAGGCTGCCAAGTCTGGCGTGAGGGACTCCCATACTCAGTGTAGCAGTGTCGGGCTGTGGGAAGGTGGGTTGGTGCAGTAGCTCAGTGCTGAATGTGGGAAATGACCCTCGTAGCCACAGCATTCACCACCCTTATCTCTCCTGTCCTTCTTCTGTCCAGCAGGAGAAGCAGGCCTGGTCCTTCATGGTTTGTTTCCTGTCTCTCCCATTCCAGCTCCTTTCACAGCAGGAAGAGCCTCGGTCTGAGTCTTGTTTTCGGTGGGGAGCAATTCAGCTGGTTTTTGCCATAACAAATCATGGGATCATTCAGGAGGACATTCAGCCCAATCTCCTGCTCACAAAAGGGTCAGTGCAGGATTGTTCAGGCCACGTTAGTCAGGGTATGGGAGACTTTGCAAATGCAGTGGATCTGCAGATGATCATAGTTAAAAGAATGAGAACAGAATGTCTTGTGCAATTGTTTATTTTGACAAAAATAATTTTATTATTAGCAAGGCATCTGACATCATCTCCTACAATATTCTCATTGAAAAACAGATGAAAAATGAACTAGATAAAAGGAAAACCTCCTGAACTGATGGTCTCAAAAGGTTGTGATCAGCAACTTGAAGTCCATCTGGAGGACAGTCACTACTGGGGTGCCCTATGGGTCAATACTGGGGCCAGTGATGTTCATCAGTGAACTAGATGGTGGGACAGAGTGCACCCTCAGCAAGTTTGCAGATGATACAAAACTTGGAGGAATACTTACAGACCAGATGGTTATGCTGCAGTTCAACTGGACTTGTCATATTCAAGAAATGGTTTGAGAGGAGTCTCATGAAGTTAAACAAAATGAAATGCTGAGTCCTGCCACTGGGAGGAAATAAATTCATGCACCGCTACAAGCTGGAGACCAATTGTCTGGAAATCACTGATACAGGAAGTAGCTTAGGAGTCCTGGTGGACATCAGTGTGATCCAGCAATGTGTCCTCACAGCCAAGATGGCCAACAGTGTCCTGGGCTGGATTAGGCAGAGCATCACCAGCACGGAGGTGATCCTTTTTCTTTCTCAGCCCTGGTGAGACACATCTGGTATGTTGGGTCTAAATCTGGGCCCCCCACTGCAAGAGAGACAGGGGATTACTGGAAGTGAGTCCAGTGAAGGCCTATGAGGGCAATTAAGAAACTGGAGCACTTGACGTAGGAATAGAAGCTGAAAGAGCCAGGGTTGTTCAGAGTAGAGAAAAAAGGTTCAGGAGGATCTAATCAATATGTACATATGCCTCATGGGAGTAGGTAAAGAAGGCAAAGCCAGACTCTTTACCTGGTGTCTGGTGACAAGACAAGAGGCAATGGCCACAAACTGAAACAGAAAAGGGAGTGATCATGCTGTCATGGGTTCATCAGTAGCAGTCATTTTTCTCCTTCTTGGTAGCTGGTGCAGCGCTGTGTTTCTGACTTGTGGCCTGAGAACAGCACTGATAACACCAATGTTTTTAGTTATGGCTTAGTGATGTTTGGTCTGGCCAAGCACTTTCTGAGCCTCATGCTCTGCCAGGGAGGAGGGGAAGCCGGGAGGAAGCAGAGACAGGACACCTGACCCAAACTG
>JANRGW010004896.1:0-24983 GCA_024733675.1 Psilopsiagon aymara | reverse complement strand
GGGTGGTGGGGGGTGCACTGGCTTGGTCGGGCTGGGTATACGTGGTGAGCTGTTGTATTTTTTTCCCTTGTATTTCTTTTGTCATTACTATGACAAGAGAAAACCCTAAAATGTTATCTCAACCTGTGGGAGTTGCATTCTTTCGATTCTCCTTCCCGTCCCTCCAGGAGCAGAGGGAAGAAAAAGGGGGAAGTTAGTGAACAAACTGCGTGGCTGATTTATGGCTTAAATCACGACAGAGATGGTGCTGGAAGACAGTTTTGGTCTGAGCAATTGTCAGGTGTTGTACACGCCAATGGGTCAGACATGGATTCATCCCATGGCTGGGGCTGATAAGCAGTTTGGGCAAATGACCGCAGAGCAGCAAAGGCTTTGCTGAAATAGGATGCAGCAGAAATAGGATGGCTCAGAAGATCATTCCCAAATTAGTTATACCTAAGCTTAACAGGTTTTATACCTAAGCTTAACAGGTTTTATACCTAAGCTTAACAGCTTTTATTCATTTTTTACCATGGAATTTTAACAAAGAGAAAGTTTTGCAGATTCTCAACTAGATGAGAATCTATTGTCAGCTTTTCCAAAAGAAATATATCATTATGACATCAGAATAATATCTAAGCAGATGTACTTGGATTTGATTTCTCTGTGGAATGGATTTCAGTGAGGCTGAGACTTGAGTACGAAGTTTCACACACATCCACAGTAGTCTAGGAAGTGAAGTGATGAAACAGTAACAAGTCAATTTATTCTTCAAGAATCACAACTCATTACTAATATCATCATTTCAGAATAATCCTCTTTGAAGAACGGTCGTTAATCTGTGATCAAGGTGGAGAACAAATTCTCCTGGGGCTTGCATAGCTCCTGCTCCAAGAGTCACTGCACTCTGCAGACTTCAGAGCTCAGTGGAATAGGAATACAAAAGCTTCTTTATATGCAAACAAAACCATTTGGAATTATGTTCAAAAAGGACACGTGGTGATAACTGCAGTTGTTCATTTAAGAGCAGGGAGCTCAAAAACTGCATCTCAGAACAGACTATATGACCACTGCAGTGACTCTAAAGCATTGTAGCATAAGTTCAGATTTCTTCTTCTGAAGCTCTTCCATCTTGCACAAATACTTAAATATTCATGAGTGAGGTGAGAATGACGTAACAGGTTACATGCTCATGCACTTATTGAGAAGGCAGAACAAGCAGCTGTCAGATCCTGTTAAAATAATTGCACAAAGTAGAACATCTGCAGTTGAATGACTGAGTAAAATTACAGCCACATGGTAGGACACCTAGAAGGCACCAGGCAGGCAGAAGGTGAAGAAGTGCTGTTTCTTGATGGAGGATTTAAACTTAAGCCTTCCTCATATTGTATAAGTGTTCTAACCACTCACCAGGGCCAGTGCTCATGGCCTGGTTGGAAGTGGTGCTTAAAATTTAGTACTGTATTTCTATTGCTTACTTTTGTTAGAAGTCTCTACACTGTAAATAAAATGCTGTTTAACATTGAACTAAATGCTTCTTTGACCAAGAATGAAAGTTTTTCAGCCTTTCATTACTATGAGAAGGAAAAAAAAAACCTACAAAACAACCTCACAACTAAAAAAACCCCAAACAATGACCAAAAAAACCCACAAAAAAGCAAAGAACCTAAAAACAAACAAACAAGCAAACAAAACATGACAAAAAAAACAAAAACAAAAACAAAACCACAACAACATGCTCCAAACAGAAAATCTTTTAAAAAGTAAAACCACTCCAGTTCAGACTTTTCATGCTTGACTTAGCCACCAAACAAAAAAATTAATCTATTGCACAGGCTTAAGAGAGATCACCGTTCTTATAAAGAACCAGCGTGACATGAATTGTCAGTCACTCACAGAGACGCAGCAAGAACTGCAACAGTGTAGACTGGGACAAGCACGGTAACAACAGACTCAGTGTCTTGCAGGGGTACAAAGTCGGTACCATAGCGGGCAGCCTTGCAGTGTCAGCAGGCTGCAGGAGGGTCAGCTTGAAAAGCCATTAGCAGGCCAGTATCAGCAGCAGGAAGCACAGCAAGGATATATGAGTGAGCAAAACACAGCAGAAAATGGTTCTTTAAACTTTTAAGAGCCACAGTTTTCTCCAGAACAGCAGCCAGGAGACAGGAAGTTTCATGGCAACATGGGAATCAAGACGGATATTTGTACAGTCATCAGCTCACAAATTTCAGGTGGCTCAGTGCCAATGAAACAACATCAGTTGCTATCAAATTGAGAAGCCCAATGTCACTTCCTTGAAACACATCAAGTGCATCCAGTAGCCCAGAATAATTGACGACGGTAGAAAATCTCTGATATCACATCTTTGGACTATCCTGAACAACTTGTTAGTATTTTTGACAGATTTACACCCCTGTATTGTCCAGAAGCATCCATCTGCCGTTGCAGACATATTACTGAGCACTTTGGAAAAGACCATCAAGAGAAAAGTTGTAAACAACTCTGTATGTAAATGATAGATAAAATGACTGAAAGACTCCTACTACTCCTGCCTGTGTGGCCCAGGAAGCATCACACACCTCCCTGTCATAAAGACAAGTATCTCCAAGAATCCTTAAGGACCATAACTAGGAAAGAGGTTGAATTAGATTTTTTCCAGTATTTTCTTTCCCTTAGAAAACCAGGCTGATGCAAAAGCATACTACAAGATTTGTCCCTAATAAGATCTGGCAATAGCCAAACAACCTCACATTTGACATTACAACAGAAAAAATTATATCAAATAAGGACCTATTTATCTCTCTACCCCTCTCCCCCATTTTCTTGGAATCTTCTGAAAAATGGGAGCATTAATAGGCTAAGTGGGAGTGCATGAAATATTGCTGTACTTTGGATTATTTTGTGCTCATGCAGGTAAAGTTTCATTCTAGAAATAAAAGCAATTATAAACACAATTCCATGTTCAATATTATTAGTTCAGCATTTTAGTAAACGTTAAGTTTCCTATAATGAGACCTAACATTGAACTATTTTTATTCCCTATAAAATCTAATTTAATTAACTTATCTGGGAAATGCAGGTAATGTATTATTCCTCTGTCACTGAATGTGAAAACAGATTCAGCAGTGTGCAGCTGGAAACTTGTTTGTACGTATTTCTGTGGCAAAATGAAAAGTAGGTGGACAATGAATATAATGAAATGCTTGATACAAGCTTAGACTGCTGATTTTTTTAATGGAAATTTTTTTAATAGAAGAGCACGAACATGTATTTTTAAAAGCTGGATGAAAAAATAAGAATAGCCCTGGGCAGATCTAATCTGCACAGCTAGCACTTACAGTATGCATTAAAGAATTCAAGCTGACATTGACCTTGGCAGCACTTACAAAGGAAAAATTTTCACAAGGATGAGCATGTCTGATGCTCTATCTTTAGTTTTGTGAACAGTCTCTTATTGTTGTTATAATATTAACTATACTTTTTTGTCACAACTCCATTCTTTGTACCCTATAATTATCTGCAAGCAATAACATACTAAACATTTGGGATGGATGAAAGTAGTATAGTGAAGTATACAAGCATAATTGAAGCCTTCATCATCTTTTTAAAAAGACCCTCTTCTGAAAAGATGTCAAAACATTTTTTTTACAGCTTTCGCCATTCAAGCTTTTTTACAGGTATATTGCTAATGGCAGGGTTTTTAAAAAACAAATAATAAAATATACATGCAAAAATAGAATGATGCACAAAAAAAATAGCATAGGATTGTTAGAATCATATTTAGGGTTGGAAAGGACCTTAAAATCATCTAGTTCCAACCCCCCTGCCATGGGCAGGGACACCTCACACTAACCATGCCATCCAAGGCTAAGTATTCACAAATACTTATTTCATATGGAGGAAAAGGAGAGCTATGTTTTAACTTCCATGATGCTCTCTTTATGACACTGGATCCAAAAATCACAAAATCATAGAATCATACAAAGGTTAGGGTTGGAAGGAACCTTAAAGCTCAGCCAGTTCCAATCCCCTGCCATGGGAGGGACACCTTCCACTAGACCAGGCTGTCAAAGCCCCATCCAACCTGGCCTTGAACATTTCCAGGGATGAGGCATCCACAACTTCTCTGGGCAACTTGTGCCAGTGCCTCACCACCCTCACAGGGAATCAATACCATGTTCAAGTTCCCTTGGCCATCACACTCCATTCCTGGTTCCTGGAAACTGCCAATTTCTAACACTACCAGCTTTTTTACAACCATTCCTGCTAACTGTTCCAAAGCTGGGCAACTCAGAACTGCCAGGGTTAACATGGCTTTCAGAAGTGTGGTCAGGGAGGCATAGTAAGACAATTCATCACCCATACATTGCCAAGGAACATCTCCAGCCATTAAAATATCAGACAAGACCAGTGGTTCACCACATCTTGACAGTTATGATGTACTTCTGCTGCACAAGCATATAACAGGTGAACTTTGGCAAACCCAAGTGTATAAGTTTTGCTCTAGCTAGGATGATTGTAGGAAAGTCTGGGTCCAGTTACTTTCCACCATGCTTGCAGAATCTCAGCAAATTCTAGGATATAAACAGACACGGAAAGAGAAGTGAGGCAGAAGGAAGAGTAAGTTGATACATAAGGTAAGGGAACAGGGAGCTGCCTCCAAAGCCACATAAAACACTTGCTCAAGGAAAAGTCTGCTCCAAAACCAGTGGCAATGTTTGGAATGGAAGAGAAGAATAAAACTCAAGATTTATCTTCAGACTGGTCTATAGGATATTACCTTTCCCATGGACAGTTCCCTGCCTGCTGCATCTATACAACCCATCCATTCAGTCATGCATTCTCCTCCAAATAAACAAAATTGCAATAGAAAATATCAGTTTATCTACAGTGTACAAGTAAAGTTTGCTCTCTTTGAAAAGCTTTTTTTTTTTTTTTTTTTTTTTTTTTGTCATTTTGCTTTCTTTAAATGTGATAGTCATAAGCAATAAATGAATTAAAAGTAAAAAATTAATCTTAAGATCTTTGGGCAACTCAGGTCACCTTAAAGCCCACCTAACTGTATTGGCTGGAGTCTCCCAAGTCAACTCAATCCATTTCCTATTCCTCCACGTGGAGTCATAATCTCTGTTCCAAATTGGGAAATACATCCTTGCCAGTATGTTGCATTAGAGGCTCCAAAAAGCCACTGTTAATAAGAATGCATTTTGATTATACTTTAAAACTTGGTAGGTTATACAGGTATCCATATGCATGCTGATGTACTTATTTTTCAAGTTTCTTTGGTAGGCTTTGCATATTTTTGCATATTTAAGCTGTGACAGAAAGTATGTGTAGCAGAGAATTAGTCTAGGCATCTTTCTTAGTGCATACACTGAATATAATTTGGATTGAATTTTCATTACGACTCCTGGCTAAAAATATTTTGATAATTCAAGGGGCCTTGAGAGGGAAAATGTTAAATAACAAAATGGAAGATTCACTTCCCTTTAGATATCAATATTTAGTCTCTTCTATTGTAGCATAGACTCTGATATCAAACAGTACCATATATTTTATCAGATGACTGTTTCCTTTGCTTACCTTTTTAAATCATGCTGAAATTATTTTGCTTATGAAATTAATCATAACTTGAAAATGTTAAATTGCTGCATTTCACATAGACAGCTGTCAGCCTTTCATCTATCACCCAGACTGTCAACAGACAACTAGTGTCCTTATTTACAATTTCACTTGAAACAGAAGAAATAATTTTGAACAAAATTAACTTTCAGTTTTCCCCGGTATTACTTACGCTAATTTTGAGTTTACCTGATGCTCTTCTAGAAATGCTCTGCTGATGGCTCAGGGGGAACATGGCAGATAAAGCAACCTTGGCAAGGGTCAATGGCAGGTATGTTCTACAGTGGTGTGTGAGAATAACGTGGTAGGATGTCCATGCTGGGAGCAAAGCAGTAAGATTAAAACTGGATATGGATTGCAAAAGCAGAAGTTGATCTCACCCTTAACTACATAAAACTTCTCAGTAACACGTTCACAAAATACCCTGGCACCATCTTTCTTGATGAAGAACCTTTTACAATATACAGCCATTCCAGCCCTTTCTCTGATGCCTTCCCTCAAATGTTTTTCTGTTCTTGTTTGCAAACTGTCTTCCAACACTAGAAAGTGTAACTGGGCTCAACCACCTGTTTCAATTCAATTCCTTGGAAGAGGCAATAGCTATGCTTCTACTATACAGGTGGATTTTAACAATCTTCCATTTGTTCACTTATTAATCATGTATATTTATCCAAAATACACTGAGCAGTGTTAGCTTTGCATCTAGTCATTCAAAAAGCAGACAAGAAAGATACTTTCAATTACTATTTATTAAAAAATCACATGTATTGGTACATATGACAGAATTCAAGGCTTTCAGTAGGCTATAATTGAATCTTTTTGTATTAAATAATCCATAGCTGTATCTATTGTTCTAGAAGCTGACAAAAAATTATTTGGAAATTATATTTAAGTTTTTCTGCATAATTATTAAAGTATAATGGTACTTTGCATCTGCATTTCTGTTAGAGTCAGTGTTACTAAGCTTAGCTATCTCACCAGATACAGTGTCTACAATGAAAAAATTCAAAATCTATACACATTTCTTCAATAAAATCTTTGCCTGGCACACACCTGCACAGCTCCAAAGCCCAGTGGAACAATGCCAATTTACACCACTGATGTACACAGTTGAACACTCACGTGCTTCTCTCCAGCCCACAGGGGCTCGGGAAGCTGAAGCTGGCCAAAGGCCAGTTTTGCATTCCCAGTGCCAGTGCTTCCTCTTATTTAAGATTAGAGCCTCCTCTTAGCAGCTATCTTCAGCTGCATGACCAGCAAACCAAAGTTTACACAGCAAATCACTTGTTGTACTGCATCCAGCTCTGGGACCCCATATGTAAGAAGGATATGGACCTGATGAGCAAGTCTAGAGGAGACCATGAAGAGGTCTGGAGTGCCTCTCCCGTGAAAACAATCTGAGAGAGCTGGACTTTTCCAGCCTGAGGAGAGAAGGCTCCAGGGGGACCATAGAGCAGCCTTTCAGTAGCTTAAAAGGGGCTGAAATCTGGACACGGACTTTTGACAAGGGCCTGAAGGGACAGGACAAGGGCAATGGCTTTAAACTGAATAAGTGTAGATCAGATTAGATATTAAGAATAAGATCGTTACTGTGAACGTGGTGAGGCACTGGCACAGGTTGCCCAGAGAAGTTGCAGCTGCCCCATCCCTGGCTGTGCTCAAGGCCAGGTTGGATGGGCGTTTGAGCAACCTGGTTAAATGGAAGGTGTCCCTGCCCATGGCAGGGAGGTTGGAATTATATGATCTCTAAGGTCCCACCTTGTAAAAAATCCTATTGTGAACATCAACCATTGCAAATATGAGATATATAAGCTAACTGGTAAGACATCACTCCTGAAAGCCAGTTCATGTTGGGCAGGACTCAAGAAACTCTTTGCCTGGTCGTGAGGTCAAACTTCCTGGAGGGGACATTCAGATGCCTACAGACAAGCTTTCCCTGTTCTGTGTCAGGTACACAATAAAGAACACTTAGCTGAAGAATTTTGATCAGTTGCTACTTGCTGGGATTCAGAGAAACGTAAGCTGATGCATCTGCCAGAACACAGAGAAACCAGCATCTCTTGACTCTTAATTTACAACTGATAAAATCTAAAGATCTCACACTTGCAAGGACCAAAATTAAGTATGAGGAAGACAAAGCAGTGACCCACAGTTGACATTTGGGGATTGCTACTAGCCATAAGTCCACACGCTCCTCCCCACTGATCTTTATGCCATGTCACCCTCCAGGACACCAAGATGGCTGCTGATGGTGGTGAATGCGTCCCAAGGTGAATCCATCCCATCCCTGTCTACCCCACCATGTGTACTGAATTTGCTTTGCTTATAGGATAATCCTTTCCTATAGGATAAGCATACTGATATATTTACTATCGTATATGACAAATTCTAAAGGCTGCTGCGAAATCTTTGCACTGTTGCCATGGATTCTAAAGACTAATTTATCTATAGACATATCTCCCTATCAATTCAGCTTGCTCAGCTTTCCTTGGGTCAGCGGCAACCAAGTGTTATTATTTGTACTGGAGCTTATCATCACTCTGTCAGTATTCTGTAATGCCTGCTACATGGAAATTCTCATCCACTGCAATGTGAAATACTCTTTCTAAAAATATTTGAGCAGTCACAGAGAGGATTTAGGGTTTTCTTCATGATATCTGTTATTGGATTACTCTTGATCTGACACTCAATGATTATTTTTTTCAGACTCGACCCATGTTTATTTCATGGTGTGCTCTTGTTCAGTTAAAAATGGAGCTATTTATCAGATAACACAAATATCAGTATGTTAACTATTATTAGCAGATGTCCCTAACCAATAGCTGCATGCTTAAGATCAGCCCAATTTTCCCCATTTTTTTAGATATAGAGCCCCAGAATTTATGTGCTGGTATTTTGCTGTCATGTTGTGTGCTGCAGAATCAGTACCCTCAGAATAAGACATTCTGTCTGAAGCATTTATAAGTTTCCTCCTTTCCAACTCTGCACTAAAATTCAAGGGATTTCTCTGTCTAATGAGACAAGTGTATGGAACTGAAAGCACCTCAGAGGAAACGAGTTCCAATGTATTTGTCCTATTTAGTAATCTAAACCTAGCTTCCTGAAATTCTTTCCTACACCTCTCTAAACATTAGTAACAAATCCCTTTAAAAATTCTAATTAAGTTTTTAAAACCATATAAACTCATAGAGGATTCTAAGAACATCTGAGTACAACAGAAAATTTCAACTGTATATTTTAATAGATGAAAAATACATGTCAGATTTTATTAATATTACATAAACTTTAAAAGGTCCTATTTCCATTAAAACTTCTACTAGTAAACATTCACTATAAATCCCTTTGCTATCAAGAATTCACAGGAGTATTCTTAAATAAATCACTAGCAAATACTGCAATATTAATGTCTAAAAATGCCATAAACCACAAAGATCAAACTATCAACCAAAACACCAAGCATAAAAACATTTCAGATGTTTTCAAGCAGAGTGAAGGCTGGTAAAAGAATATGGTATCACTTAAGGTAAGGATGAAGCTGCTGTTTGGGCCTAGCTTTTCTTGACAGCCCAATCCTGATGGGGCCCTTGCATGTTTTAAGAGGCTGTACTCTTACAACTTCACGTGACAGAAAGTATCCTATATTAAAAAAGAGAAATAAAAAGTGAAGGTAAACCCAGAATTCCATATGAAATACAATAGAATTATATAAATCAGTTTAACATTAATTGCAGCTTCTCATTCTATCCCTTTTCCATTTGGTTCAGCTGTGGAGTATCCGACTATTCTTTTGGGTTGAAACTGAAATGCTAACATTAGATTCCTTCCTACCAGAAGGATCCCTGACCTAACATTACCTAGCTTTCCTAACAGACTGGCAAAAGCATACAGTATGCTGCGCATTACCATTCTGGGTCAGAAGGGACATACTGAGAGGAATATGCTTTAATACTTACCACTAGTCTGAGGGATTTAGATGTACAAATTCAATTTACAGAGCCAGGCATCACTCTACTGGTAATAATAATCATGATGCCTTGTCCTGTGCCACTCATCTTACAGAAAGTGGGACAGGAGAATGTGGATTATCAGTTCCAGTCTATTAGGCAAGGTATACACCACCTAATAATCTGGAGCACAATTCAGCACCCTTTAGAAGCTGTTCTGTTTTGCATAAAAAAATATCCTCAGTGAGGAAGAATAAAAGACCATGACCGCGTAAGCTAGAGATTAGGACAATAAGTCATCCAGAAGAAGCAATAATCAATCATACAAGAAGGTGTCGAATTTTTCAAGATCTTTTCCAGTTCAATTTTGCATTATTCATATGAAATGATGAAGCACCAAGCAATTAGCTAAGACATCAAATAGTGAGCCCATCAGATCCCTAAGCATTCAGCCGGAATCCTACTAAAAGAAAAAAAAAAATTATCTAAGCCTTTCACAAGAATTTTAAATGATGGGATAAAAAACCAACATCAAAACTCTTAAGTCAGTGATGAGATAGTATCATAGAATTATAGAATAGTTAGGTTTGGAAAGGACCTTAAGATCATCTAGTTCCAGCCCCTCTGCCCTGAGCAGGGCAGTGCTGAGATGGCTTTTGTAAGACTCTTAAGAGTCAGTTGGAAGAGGAACGGCATGCGCTAAAGTCTGTCAAGCGTTATGGGTTTATATGTAACCAGCAAAGCACAGCAGTCAGTCACGCTGAACTGTAAAACTGCTTAAGCATAAATCCTCTTGTCCCACCTAGGTTATCTCCTCCTTTCCAAAACAGTTTCTGAGCCAAGCCACTTCACGTGACCAAACTGTGGGATGTAAAACAAAGAACTCATTGGTATCATTAAGTAGAAAATCTCTACCTCCTTATCTTCTAACTATGGGAGTAATATGCTGGATTAAGCCATGGAGTTTTGGCAAGTAAATTGGCAAAATTAACAGACTTGGATTCTATAGCAGAAATAGGGTTCATATCCAAGGTAAATAACCAACCCTAATCATACAAGAGGACATGTGATGGCTCAGAATCCTACTGAAAAATACAGGGAGACAGCCACACATCACCAAAATTCCTGACATTAAGTCCTATCAGTACAGTAAATATAATACTCCCTCTAACAAAACCAGCTATATTCCTTGCTTCAGAATAATCTCTAAGGCAATGTTCACTAGCAACTGTCTCTGCCAACCACAAATTACAGCACAGAAGCGCTGGACCGCCTTCTGGGAAAAAAGATACTCAGCAGTTCCCTATTTGCTATCAGATGAGAATGACAATGAGAGGAACGTTTCATTTTTTCAGCTTCTTCTACTGTAAGTATATTAGATACCTGTTGATTCTGATAAAGCTCTTGAAATAAGGTATAGAACCCTTTAGAAATATGCAATAAACCTGCATGATTTCTCAGCAATCATGGGAAAAAAGATGTTGGTCATTGCTAAGGCTGCCTTCCAAAGCTTTCTGGAGAAGCTCAGATGGGAATTTTAATAATACTAGGAAGCAATGTGAAGGGAATAGTTAAGGCTATGGAGAAAATGCCTGGTTTTCTTGCCCTTGGTGTTACGGCCCAAAACAGGAAAAGAAAGGAAAGATAATCCAGATTCAGTCATCTTCTGACCTTCTGCAGGACCAACAATGTTCCATCTAGAAGCTTTAATGCCATCTAAACAAAACTTCCAAGAACAAGATGTTACTATCAATTATCTTGTGCTGTTATGCACAACACAACATTCTGGAATTTGAAGTTTCTCTAAGCAATAGCAGCACCTACTACAAAAATCAGAAAGTAGAATCCACTTGCTCCAAAAAATAACCACCAATAAACAAATAAAAAACCAAAACCAAACAAAACACAAAAAACACCAACAAAACCCAAACACTTATAGAGACGTGATAAGCTGAGACAAAGAGTGATAAGCAGTGAAAAGCATAAGGCAGAATTCTCTGTAGCAGTTTACATTTGGTATATGAGATATTATCAAAAGGTGACATATCTTCAATATAAAACAAGTAACAAGAACACCAGAGGTCATCTGTAAATGTTCAGGATTTTCAATCTCCTCATTTCACAGACTGGCCTGAATGAAGGAAACAACTTTCTGAATTCTGAGAACAGCAAACCATGCATCAGTTTTAGGAGGTGCAAGAGGTGAAAATCAGGATTTGGCTTAATGAAACAGAAATTATCTACAGCCTTTTCCTTACAATGTTTTAGTATTTCATTGCAAAATAAACTAATAGCCTTTTTTACTAAATGTTTTCAAGTGGTTGGGAAAAAAAGCAAAATCATGCTTTCTGAAATGCTAATAAATTGATTGGCAATATCCTTCTGAATTTCTTTCCACAGTACATCCAAAAGTGCAATTCTTCCAAGATATATCAAATCACATTCTCCTGGTAGTGTATCTTCACTATATCACAATGATTGGAGGCCCAAAGAGCTTTGTTCCAAGTGGCTCAAAACAAACAAACAAGGAACACCACATTGTTAAGAGTTCTTTTCTTCTGTCTAAAGGACAAAAAATCTCATCTGCATGACTTGCTCTGTGACCCAAGCCAAAGATAGGACAGCTTCCTAGTAGCCTACAATTAAACAAAATGTGATTCCTATGGAGAGAAATATATAAAGGAGAGAGGAGAGACACAAATACAAATGTTTGAGAAACAAGTTTATTAGCACTGGTATTTGTGGTATAAAAGCAGTGTAATATTACTCTTACCTCCCTCTTTCTGTAAATTACAGTTTTGTTCCTTAAGAAGCATGCAGGATAAAAAAGCAGGGTCCCATGTGTATGGCTTTCTATAAACCATATCAAAATAACCTTAAAACAGAAGCAGAAATATATTTAAGATTGTAAGTATTTTCTATAAACAAATAATTGTTTCATTTAGTTACCAATTTTTGGTTCTTGTTGATGTAAAAGATGTATGTGCATCTTACAGGAAATATTAATGAAGCTAGGAAGTCTTACTCTGAGGGGCTTGTCAAAAGCTGTCCAAGCGCCTCAGTTCTCTGCACAGATGAAATGACGCAGTTTTTAATCCTCTGATAACATATCATTTTCTCCACTTGGATCTTTATTCCACACTTTGGCAGAAAAGTGATCACTTAGAGAGCAATTTACCCAGTATCTGTTAGGTTTTCATTCTCTGGGGCAAGGCACTCAGATGAAACTCACAGCACATTCTACTGTGAAAGCTCCACTGAAGAGGACTCCCTCTAGGGCTTTTCTGTGACACTTTTCCATGACACTTTTCCAATTGTTTCACAAACACTAATTACCTTCATAAATCCCCTGCAATCCTCACCTAATAAATTCAGAGCCAATTCCCCGAGAAACTTATTTCAGATGAGAAATCTGAGATGGCTGTATTTTAATCAGATATTTTACCAAATATGACCAAAGCATATCTCTTATTGATTTCATCTGCAGCTGTGAGAACTCATCACTTCTGCAAACTGAATTTCATGTACAAAATTTAATATGCACACTGTTGGAAAAGTGCTTGGATAATTTATTTAACACATAGGAGCCATCTGTAAAACAAGGAGGGGCATTCAACTGGTTCTTGGAAGTGTTCAAGGTCGGGTTGGACAAGGGTTTGAGCAACCCGGTGTGGTTTAAATGTCTCTGCTCACTGCAGCAGGGGTTGGACTAGGTGAACTTCAAAAATCCCTTCCAACCCAAACTATTCTACAATTCTATGATTTGATTACATCAGTTGTAAGGAAACAGTTGTCTCCTTTGTGAATACTGCATCAGGTTTTAATGGAGTCTTTTCTCTCTGTGAATGTGCATTCCTGGTGGTGTTCAAGGCCAGGTGGGACAGAGCCTTGGGTGATACGGTTTACTGTGAATTGTTCCTGCCCATGGCAGGGGGGTTCGAACTAGATGACTTTAGAATCATAGAATAGCCAGGGTTGGGAAGGACCTCAAGATCATCCAGTTTCAAACCCCCCGCCATGGGCAGAGACATTCCCACACCAAACCATGCCACCCAAGGCTCTGTCCAACCTGGATCACCAACATGGTGATAAGTTCTTCTCTGAGCCTTCTTTTCTCTAGGCTGAACAAACCCACCTCTCTCAGCCTTGCCTCATATGGCTTTTGAGTCCTTTGATCATTTCTATGGCCCTTATCTGGACCCTCTCCAGCCTGTCCACATCTTGTTGTATAGTGGGGACCCAGACTGAACACAGTATTCCAGATGTGACCTGATGAGTGCCGAGTAGAGTGAGACAATGACATCTGTATCTTAAGGTCCTTTCCAATCCTAATTATTCTATGATTCAATGATCTTACTGAGTCTTTGACTCTTTTAGGGATTTTAGGGCTTATCAGGATGAAACCAAAGACAAAAGAAATAATCTGTAATGGAATTTTTATTAAGAAAGGTTTAAGCAAGCCTGAAACTGGCTGACTGAATTCTGAGCTACACCTGCTACGGCACAGTGTGCAGGCAGCAGTAGTAGTGTAGGCTTTTTGCATTTGGCTATTCACTGGCTACTCACAGGCAAGTACCTTTTGCCCAACAAACCTTTTGAATTTCAGTGAAAAGTCTGTTATTGTCATGGAATTATTTGAGGAACACACCTTTACAGTGAACCAAATGTTGCATAAAATTTAAATTTTCTTATTAGCATAATAACCAATAGTTCTTTGTGCTTACCTTCTGCAATAGGTGAATGCAGCAATTCTTCGGTTGACACTGTTGAAATACAACATTCCTCAGATACTTTCTGGTCTTCATTTCCATTTGATATCTTTTCATTTAATGAGCTTTCATTACTGTCAGTTAAGTTTTGCCCTTCTATAGCACCACAGATTGTAGGAGAAGTACATCTTTTCTTTTGAGAAACACTTGTCACTTTTTCATCTATACCCTCAGAATTATTTAATTCACAATAATTATTGCATGAGTTTGTTTCCAAACTAGATAAATTGTTTTCATTTCCCTTGCTAATCTCATGAAACATATGTAGCTCTTCTAGCACTAAATCAAATTTTCTCTTCAGTTCAAATTCATATGTGATTTTATTTTCTAAAGGTAAATACTGATCTTTTACATCTTCAAGACATCCATTGTTTATTATGGATAAATGCATTTTTAATTTCTCTTCTGCAGCAATGAATGTTTTAGCTTCATCTTCTGAATATGAAATAATCAAGTCATTCATTACAGTCTCACATTGACTTTCATTAGTTACATGCATTTGTTCATCACTTATCTTTTCCTGTTCTTTTACATATTCAGGATGTTGCTCCAAAGTTGCTGTCTCTGAACTGGCTGTTTCCTTTGTCTGCCTATGACCTTGCAAAGAGAACTGCACCATTTCTTTAGCCTGTAATGGTAAGTGTGTATCTGTCATGGCAGGACTTCCTGTGGCTGGATATTGAGTAGCAGCAGGATTTTTTTCACTTTGTTTTTGTTTGCCTGCACTTGAGGAACTCCCACAGTGTCCATCTTCACTTAGGACTCTGTCTTTATTGACAAAAGAGCTGCTGTCTAATGGCAAAGTGACAGACTGATAAACATTTGAAGAACTAGGAAATAAATTTTGAAAATTTAAGTAAGCATTTGCTTTTTCCACTTTTTCTTCTTTATTTGTTAAATGTGGGCTATATGTATCTATTTGCTTGCAATATTCAGTTTGGTTATCTTGTAACAAGAAAGAATGACATTTTTCCATAGCTGTTTTTGACTGCTCAGGTAGAATTAAAACATCATTTGATTTAGCAGGCAAATTATGAACCTTTTTTGAACTGGTGACTGCATTTTCTTCAAATAACACTTTTTTGGCAGAGTTGTCATGGTTTACAACTAAGAACTGGTCAAACTCTTCAGAATCAGTAGAAAGGGGAATTTTTTCATATGTGTCAAAAATAGAGAAAGATTTTTTTGATAGAAAATGATGAGAATTTATTTGCAACTCTTCTGACTTAACATATTCTTTTCTATCAGTATTTATACAACCAGAAGTACCCAAGTATTTTTTCATAGCATACATGGCTTCATCTGTGACCTCATTTGTAGATGTTATGACAGTTCTACATCCAATTGTTTCATGTTTCTTAGTTTCACATAGGGCAAAAGGGAAACCTTTAAATACTTTCCCATGAAATGAACTATTAAACATTTCACATGGTTTCTTCTTCTGCTTTACTGGTATTTCCCAATTTGCACATTTACAATTTACCTTTGCAAATTTCAGTTTTGAATGGGCAGGAAAGTAGCTCCAAAGTCTAACATTTGCCCCTATCAGATATTGTACTTTTGTGATATTGCACCAATTCATCTTGTCCACTGAAGAACAATCAAAAGAACCCTGCAACAAGGTTACGCATTTAGCAACTAAAATTTGCTTTTTCATACCATTTTTGCGACTGACTAACCTCAAATAGGCAAGAAACCCTTCATTCTCCCTGGGTAAGAGGTGGTGCTTTCTGACATGTCTTCTCCTATATAATCCACTTTTTCGGTCATGAAAGAGGGCTCCCTGTTTTAGTACGGTGGACTTTTGTTCACCTAAGGATCTAGAAAAATGTCTTCTCTGGTATTCATTATGAAAGGCAAAACCAATGCTTTCCATGGATTTGGAACTTAAAAAGCCTGGATAAGTTTCAATTTCTTTATAAAATTCTGTGTTTTGCCTCAAAGTACTATCTGTGCATGAGTTTAACTGATTTTGTTTCCTCTCACATAAAGGGTGATTCTCCACTTGCACGGTCTTTTCTTCAGTTGCCAATAATGTATTCCTGCTACTGAGAGAGGAAGCAAGGATTGCCTTTATTGGTTCAACCTTCAAATGCTTTGAAATAATAGTCAGCAAACAAATGAGTACTTTATTATTGTGATTCCTATTTATATTGTTCTTTACTAAGTTTTGAGCATCACAGTGCTCGTTTAATGTTTCAGGAAAATGAAACGCATGTGTAACCCCGTAATCCTGACAAATGGGCATATCTTTGTATGGAGATTCAGGCCATGTCCTGACCCATGCAAACAACATGTTTTGAAATGAAAGCTTCAGTTTGAAGATTTCCTTTCCCCTAAATATATTGCAACTCACTTTCATAGTTGGTAAATTCTGTGCAACAGTGCGAGGACAATTCCTTTCAAATATGATATTTTTAGTTAAGTATCTTTTGAAATCAAGTATGTCTTTTGCAAATAGTTGTGATTGTGCTTCATACAAACTAACATCAGTGTTGGACTTATGCCCACCACAGTCTATATTCAACTTACTTTTCCCTAACACTTCTGTTATTACTGGAATAGTTGTCTGTATAAGATGAAATGTTCCCGCATTCTCATTACTGCTCTTCCTTCCTGTTCTTTTCAACAGATCATTACCGCTGACACATTTCTCATTCTGAACATTTCTAGCACTAATGTAAAAGTGAATCTTTGACTTCTGGTCATCATCACCTTCTGAATTCTCCAGCAGTTGATCATTGAATTCATTTTCAGCAAATATCTGATTGCATTCAATATCAGTGCCATTGCCCCTGAAGTAAGTTACAGAGACTTTTCCTCCTTCTGCCAAAGCACCATGCTCTTGTTTGCTAATTGGTGGGCAATTATTTTCTATAAGTTCAGAACCAACAGCTGAAGCTTCTACACTGATTTTATAATTTTGCAGTTCTTGTTTCCCTATCTCAGATATTTTCTGCACACTGTCTATCTGTTTAGGCTGCACTGAAGATTGTTGGCCTTGAAAATTCTTCCAGCCTGTCTCCTTTAAGAGAGATGATGTCATTTCACTACTTGTTTTACCTGAAATGCAAGGAAGTTGAAAATTGGGGATTTCCAGTGGTTGTATACTTTTAAAGGGTTTTAATGTTGGAATGGTGCAGGATGATTTTTTTTTTTCTTTACTATCTCTTTCTGCAGTAGTTTCATTATCACTGCTGGAGAAATATTTATCTCCTATAGAATGTACTTTTTTCAGAAAATTATTTTTCTCATGTTCTATGTGTGAAAACACAGAACCAGTACCACATAAAAATGGAATTTGCAGAAGCTGGTATTGTTTCCACTTTTTATCAGAGACAGACTTATGATTTAACAACTCCATCTGAAACAAGTCTCTGTTTAAGGGTGTAACTGAAGAATTCTGTTTGAGTTCATTTTCACTATTTCTGCTATTGTTTTGTTCTGTATTGCTGTTCCGCTGCAGTTGGGGTGGATTTAATACCTGCAGATTTTTACAAGTGTTGGCATCACTCCACACACTGTGTGACTCTATTTTGAGAGGCTGTCTGTGCACATTCAATGAAGTGCTGTCTTCTGTAGTACTCTGGTTTTCATTTTCAGAACTGCATTTTTTGCTGGACAGCTCATTTTCTGATACACTACATGACAATATTTTATTATTACAAGTTTGAAAATGGACAAAATCTCTCATACAAGATTTTCTTGTGTCACAACTTTGCTTTTGCAATGCCCAGTTGTTTTGCCTTTCTGATAAATATACAGGTTCATGTGGTGATGTCTGGTATCTGTTCACACAATGTGTGCTTTGCTCTAGCTTTTGCTGCTTCACTTTCTCTATGCTTTTTTGATTACTTTCTATTTTAATTCTCTTTGGGTATAGGTAGCATTCAGTTTCATCTGACGATGCAGAAAAAAATCTTTCAGAACATGTACTTTCCATGCTCATCAACGTAAGTTGTATACTTGCTGAGGCAGTCCTGAAAATTAAAGAAATATTGAAGTATTAGGCATAAATGATCTTGTAATGAATTCCAAAATACAGGACACAAAGTCAGTAATTCTATCATTGACCCGTTAGCATACTGACATTTTTCTGTATACATTCCAGGCCTGAGAAAAAAGCAGGATCACAGAACAACATTTAAAACCAAGATCTAGACTTTAAAATAGAAGCAATTTACTAAAGTTGCAGAGTGGTGCAAAATTAAAATGGGCGATAATTTCACTGTGTCAACAAGCTAAAGGGGTTAAGTGCATTTCTCATGCATTTGTCACACTGTATTTTTGCCAAAAATTAACACTGTGAACAAATATCAAAAAAATAATGCCCCCTGATGAACTCTTCAGGATCTGGGGAGTGGACCCTTGTTAAAAGCTAAAAGAAATTGCCAATCTTGCCTTCACTGAGTGGTAATTTGCAATGTGGATCTGCAGGCAAGTTTATCAGAAGTCCCTGGGTATGACAAAATGCTGTATCAGATTGTATCCCCATACACAAAGAAGCAGTGGTGTCTCAGGCACAGATCTAGATTGTTAAATGTACTAACGCTAAAGCACATCTCTTCAAGTCAAGTGCACTCAGCAATTCCATTCAAAAATTGATCTACTTTGTGTGTGGAACATAATTTGCGCAAAATGAGATTTCATAAATTGAGGGAATTTATTATACTTGCAGCAGACTGATTCACCACTATGTCTGAACAACCCAGTCACCGTGCAGAGTTGACCTCAGCCAGCCAACAGGAAGGCGCTCAAAAGCGTTTCATGAAGTATGTAATTGACAGAAATAATTTGTTAACCAGGGCTGCATGATTAAAGAATCAAGCGGCATTCCTAATTTGACACGTTTACTTCTGTAAGTGCACAGGAAAATCCACTTGGGCAAGAAACACTCCTGAGACTGTGAGGTATACTTGTGAAGTGCAAAGAGCAAATGAATCCTCTGGCTTCTGGTGTTTTTGCCTTCCTCCCCCTTGCTGCAGGTGACAGGACCCCTCTGTCCTGCCCCTGAGGTGGTTCACCTGTCTGGCAGACAGCAACCCTACTCTCTCCTCTCTGAATTTTTTACCTGGAGGAAAGCCTCCTCTCTCCCTCCGGCTTTGTACAACCTCATGTAAGCTTTCCTTTTAAAGTGTTTTAACTCCCCTGCAGCAGGGCGGCTTCTCTCTCAGCACCCCGACCAACCCTGAGGTACCTCCCCTCGCTGCATTCCCCAGGAGCCCGGGGGTCCCCCTCAGCCCGGCTGCCAGCCCTCTCTGCAGGCTGCCTCCTCCCAGGGCTCTGTCCGCCTGGCGCCCCGCTCCCTCCGAGCAGGACCCTCTCGTTTGGGAACCCTAAGAAGCACGGCTCGCTCCTCACACCGCTCGGGGGGGAAACCACCCGACCCGCACCCAACCCGCCGCTCCACTGGCCCCACGGCGGGAAGATCCCCCGTGGTGGGAGGAATCCCTCCGCTCCGCCCCGCGCCGCCCCGGCCCTCGCACTTCGCATTGCGCCGCATCTCAACGCGCATGTGTCCCTCCGCCAGAGACGAACGAGGCAGGTGGCTTCTCCTCGCCCCTGCTGGGATTTTTGTGCCAAAAGCTGCAGGCTCAGGCGCATGGATGCTAAGACGCTGTAGAAAATGCACTTTGGTTGTAAAATCCTTTCTTTGGTGCCACCGACCAGAGCCAAGCAACCTGCCACCAATTATTTCTACAGTTATTATTTTCCAAATTGCATAACTCCAGAAGCATGAGATCCTGCATGTGCAAGCACTCTTGTCCACAGCCCTGCTCTGCCATCCTTTTCTGTTGAACATACACCAGAAAAGACATTGCTTCCTTTGATTCTAATATCTAAGGGGGCCTGCAAGAGCTCCAGAGAGGGACTCTTCATCAGGGACTGTAGTGATAAAACAAGGTGTAGGACACGGGGAAACGGTGTCAAACTGAAAGAGGATAGGTGTAGGTTAGATATAAGGAAGAAATTCTTTTCTGTGAGGGTGGTGAGGCCCTGGCACAGGCTGCCCAGAGAAGCTGTGGCTGCCCCATCCCTAGCAGTGGTCAAGGCCAGGTTGGAGGGGGCTTGGGCAACCTGGTCTAGTGGAAAGTGCCCCTGCCTGTGTAGGGGGGTTGGAACTGGGTGATCTTTAAGGTCCCTTCCAGCCCAAATGATCCTAGGATTCCATGTTTTTTTTATATTTTTTTTTTCATGCGTTGATTCAGCCAAGGACTTTATTCCAAAAATAACGAGTATTCATACAGCTTTGCGCTTTTAAAATAGGTGTTTCCTTTTCAACCACTGAAATTTCATGTCCAAAATGTTCTTTTTTGTAATTTGCACTAAAGCAGCAGGTTGCCTTAGTACCGTTAAGGATTGGTTATAAAAATAGAAACATTCTTAGGGTCTGTGGCTGCAAATATATCTTTTTAAAGGTTTATCATCCATACTACTGTGAACAAATCCACTGAAGTCCAACAGATCCACTGTTCCTCGTATTAAGCATTCATGCAGGAATTATATAGTACTAAGCCTTAAAATACCTTTCTCTTCAATATTTTTGCTTTTGTTAAGTAAATCAGGCTAATAACTGCCTTCTAATTGTTAAGAAATGCTATTAATTGAATTAGTCATTATT
This sequence comes from Psilopsiagon aymara, assembly GCA_024733675.1. NCBI lineage: Eukaryota > Metazoa > Chordata > Aves > Psittaciformes > Psittacidae > Psilopsiagon > Psilopsiagon aymara. The sequence goes on along the minus strand of JANRGW010004896.1, from coordinate 4,047 downwards.
TAACAAGGTACAGTTCCTGTCTATTTTTAAACAATAAACAATGTGACTGAAATCAATTAGATTACATTCACATTTTAAAATACTGAAAATACCACATGGAATGAAGTTATAAACAAGATATAAACAAGAAATAAGAGTTTCAGGCATGTAAGACATGACACTTCTGTTTGATATTCCTCTGCACTGGAATAGCATCTAGGAAGAATTCCTGGAAGACAAATTACTGTATTTTTTCTGAAGAGGAAATGCTGCAGTGTTCACAACTGTTTCTAATGTCTTCTGAATAGAATATTCCCCATTTGCCTGTCAGTGCGAAGTCCCTTAGTATGCATGAGGAGTCAGTTTAAAATTACTCGTGTCTTTAAACAGTGAAAACAACCAGAATTAAATGAAAAATAAAGAAAACTGCCTTTTTCTTGCATCTACACAGCTATAGATCAAGTTTGTTTATTAAACCCCATCCAGTTGTTTCACATCTATGGTCTACTTTGCTGTTTATGACTTTGATACCTAGCATAAGCTGACAGACTTCCACTGAAGCATGTCCTGTATGCTCTGCACTTTTCAATTTGCAACTCACAGAAAAAATACAATACTTGCTTACTGATAAAACAAAATGAATATAGCATATTTATACTAACGGAGTGGAAAAAAGACATAATTGCTTCCTTGCAACTCAGTTCAATAACATTTAATAAGATGCAAACACCACATTTTTGTTGTAGGTTTTTTATAATTTCAATCTTTCACTTTCTTTCAATTGGTTACATCACCACCACACTTATCAGGTATATAACTGTTATCTTATAATACACATTGACAAAGTGGGCTGTAGAGCAGCTTTTTGATGAAGTTAGCAAAGAAGTTTTGGGTTCTAATTGCAAGCAGTTCTCAGCACTTATTTAAGTCTCTTAAATTAAGTTCTGTAGCTCTTTATTTTTAATTCAAAAAGGAAAATATTGAAAAATATTAAAAAAGAAAGGTCAGGAATAAATATTAGGAAATTAAGTTAAAAATCAACAAAGGCAGCACCAAAAATAATTATGCTAAAATATGACAATCTTGATTGGTCAAATGAAACAGTGCAGTTTGGCTCAAGTCCTTTACCTAAATTTAGCCTTGCCCTTACAATTCATTGTAAGTAAACTGCCTTTTTAGAACATGAAATTTCAAGACTGAAAGTCTGTTGTAATCCATCATATTTCCATCATGAACTGTAATGCAAAAACTTTCCACTCTCAAAGTAGCTCACCTTATAACACTGATTCATCAAAGGCTGGAACTAAGATTCCAAAGGGAATGGACTGCTTTACCAGGGAAAGATTCATTTTGATACCTGTCTTATGAGCACGACATTGGTCATTAATGTTCTTAATACTGTATTTTACAAATTACCTTTTTTTGTCATACTGTCATATGTCATGAAATCACTTCATCATTAAAAGTATTCTTTAAAAAGTTGGTGTGTGAAAATATTTCCTATACTTCTGATCACAACTGCTGTATCTGTAGCCCTAACTCACATTCTTCCTATCCATCCATCTTTTGAAGTAGCTTAAAGAAAAACTTTAGTCCTTCCCTCTGTTCTAGAGCAATCCATATTTTCTGCTCTGTTAAGCCTGCTAAATGTTCTTATATAACAAAAATAGAACTTCAACTTTACCCAATGTACTTTAAACCACAAAGAAGCTAATGTCTCTCTGCATGCACTGCATGTATTAATTCCATATTTTCAACAGCATGTCCATACTGACTAAGAAAGAAAAAGCATCATGTAGGAGGTACGCTATGCTGCTGTCAGCTTCCATGTGTGTGTAAGCAATAGTCCTAGTGTGATTTAGTGATGTGTTGGTCCTTCAAAGCTGGACCTGGAATAAAACTGTCCTGAAAATCAGACTCCTTGAAAAGTTATTGAGTAAAAGTTTACTAACTGCTCAGTGGCATTTCTTGAGATGCCACTATTTTTATATTTCCTCCCACTTTTTATCTTCCCTTTTGTTTCTGCCATTATAAATGGTGACAGCTCTTTCATGACAAACACAAAGTCCTCAGAAAAGAAGGAAGCTGTTCCAAAAAGCATTTTTTTTTTCTCTCTTGAAGCCTTATAGAGAGCTAAATTGAAAGGAAAATGCTGCTATAAAACAAGGGGAACGAAGTCTGTGAAAATCCACTGTGAGACAGTCACAAAGCATTTTATTTAAGAGTAATAGAGAAGTGCAAGATAAAGCCTCTCTTTAGCTCTTGGGAACAGGAGTACATCTGACACACATCCTCCTCTCCCTGTACTGGTCTCACTGCTGCCCGACTGCCACGATGATGACTTGAATTATTTGAAAATGGCTTGGTGCTCTGATTTCTGCTGGTATCAAACTCTTCTATTACTTTCAAAAGGAGTTCTTTTACATCTTGAGGGGTATAAAAAGAACATGCTTAAGAGGCATATAAGATCTTGAGCCAGCCCTATTTAACTGTAGGGTGAATCATACCTCTCTATGACCCGTCTATTTTGTCCACTACAGTGAAGTCACTGCTCGACTGCCTCATGTCCTATGCATTTGACAGCTGTCACTTTGAATGAAAACTGCTGCTTATTGGACTTGATATTTTGGACACATTGTCTTCCCATTACCTGATGCACTGTTTCATCATACTGCTCCGTTGCTGCAATCATATCAATCTCAATTATATTAACTCCCTGTACAATCCTAAAGATGTTCTCATTTTCCAGCTGAAATACCATGTTTGCAGCTAAATTCCAAAACAGAAGTAGCCAAAAAGATATTTTGTATATACAGCAGTAAACACAGAGATACAAAAGATCTTCATCCAATTTTATCTGCCATTATCCATCTTCTTCACAAAAGGCAGTGAAAATAGTTTTGCCTGCCAGACAGTTCAAAACCTCTTCATTGAAAGTTGCTGCTGAATTCAGGTCACATGCATTCAAAGGTACTCAGAATGCAGCGTTCTTCTTTACATGCTGGCAGGGCAACTAACTCAACCCATATGCTCCCTAAGCCTCATTTACTTTTGCTCAAGATACTGAATAGAATATACAGGCTTGTTCATAGAACCACAGACAAATTTAGGTTGGAAGGGACCTCTGGAGATCATCTCAACCACTCTGCTCAGAGCACAGCCAGATTTCAAACTGTATCTCACTCAAGTCATTGATCAGGCTGCTCAGGGCTTTTCTAGACAAGATCGAAATATCTCTAAGATTGGAGATTCCCTGATGCCTCTAGGGTGCTTGCTACAAAAAGCTAGCTAAACCACTAAATTTTAAGCAATCCATCTTCCCTTTCCAGTCTTTGTCTTCTTTTAGTCTCTATGCTTACCAAATGTGAACTAACTAAATCATCAATGTGTAATACATGACTAACAGGCATAGCAATTCATTCAGTCTTACTGTAATATCTATTTCTGATAAAAAACTAGTTAAGAATAACAGATTACATTTAAATAAACAAGTCTACTTCTTTGAACACATCATGAAGTTAAAAAATATTTACACATCCTGCTTTCTTCTTGAACAGTGTTTACAGTGAAGAGGTTACGTTTCAGAGTCAAACAGTAAAGCTAAGTGTTAGCCATATCTGCTTATCAGTAGATATTAATGTCCTTGGAAATAAGCCTTGTTAAGAACAAACACAGCACCCCTTCTGTCATTACTAACTGGGTATAGTGCAGAAGTTGCAGTTGGCTGCTCAGGCAGCTGCTCAGTCAAATGAAGACATTTAAGAGGTGATAAATTATAGCAGAAACTCACAAGAAGTACTGCTGAAGTTGAGAAGCCCACAGTGTAGAAGCTAAGTGTGAGCTTGTCCTGGGTTCAGCAGTAGCAGTCATTTTTTTCTCCTTATTAGCTGGTGCAGTGCTGTGGTTTTGACTTTCAGCCTGGGGACAGCGCTGATAACACCAATGTTTTCAGTTGCTGCTCAGTAATGTTTATGCTGACCAAGGACTTTTGGGGTCTCATGCTCTGCCAGGGAGGAGGGGAAGCCGGGAGGAAGCAGAGACAGGACACCTGACCCAAACTGACCAAAG